>CAUYQV010086297.1:0-11766 GCA_963574575.1 Galagoides demidoff | reverse complement strand
ACAGAGCTCAAGTTGTCGCCCTGGGTAGAGTGCCATGGTGTCAAAGCTCACAGCCATCTCAAACTCTTGGGCTTAAGTGATTTCTTTTGCTTCAGCCTCCCAAGTAGCTGGGACTATAGGCACCCACCACAATGCCCGGCTGTTTTTTTTTTCTTTTTGGTTGCAATTGTCATTGTTGTTTAGCAGGCCCGGGCTAGGCTCAAACCCGCCACCCTCGGTGTATGTGGCCAGTGCCCTGCCGACTGAGCTACAGGTCCAGCCCAGCAACTACCTTAGTTTTAAAAGTGTGCATTAATTGATACTGCGGTTTAGTAACATTGTTAGTGGGTTATCTCTGAAAATTTTGGATGGGAAGGTAAATGGGAATGAACCTGAGTATCTCCGGGTAGACAGTCCCAGAAACATGTTCCAATCAGATTGTCTTGGGCACTTTAAACCCTGCTCAACAGAAAGGGATCCAAGGATCTCCAAATGTAGATAGAAATCCTCAGACAGTTTTGTCTTGCAACCTTGAGAGTATGGCACTGGGTTCCTTCTGTTGAGTCCTGAATTGCCTGTCAAAGTCCCAACTGGGTGTCAACACCCCTGTCCCCAGGCACAATCAAAGCTAGGAGTCTGGGACTCCAGCCACCAGGCTCAGTTCCCATGGGGCATCCATTCCTCTGCTTGCCAGCTCAGCTGGAGCCAGTGGTCCATGCCCTGCCCACCAGATTCAGTGCACACTGGCATCTGCTTCTCTGCTTGCTGGCCCAGTTGGAGTTAGGGGACCACACCCCTGCCTGCTGGTCTCAGACCACACCTGGCAAGTCCCTGCTCCCTGGCCTGGTTGGAGCTGGGGGTCAGACCCACTCATGGAACTCAGTCCACACTGGGCAATTACACTTGCAGGCACTGTCAGAACCTGGGGTTCTACACCCCCTCCAACAGATATAGCCTGAATAAAGGGTCAACATCACTAGTGGCAGGGCAAAGTCATAACCAGGGGGCTGCTACTCCTCCCACTCCCTTTCTTCCAGAGCCCTCTTTCTTCACCACTAGTCACAGATTCTGTCCTGATGTTCAGCAATGCACACTATGCCCAGATCTCTCAGAAAAAGACCAAACACTCTGCGCTTTGCCATGGGCAGAAAACTTTAGACTGCCATGTGAGGGGGGAAGAGTAGACTAGGAGTTTGGAATTGTGGGGGGAAATATTTATTCAATTTTATGACAGGCAGGGTAGTGTCTAGGTTCACAAATAAAATCTCCCTGGAGAAGGAGACCTGGTGTTTAGCTGCTCTCTCCAGTGTGGTAAAATGAGAAGTCTTTTGTTCCCTGCTCACTTGCAGAGAGCCTGCAGTGGGCTTCCCTCTTGGGGGAGGGGTCTCCATCTCCTAGACAACAGGCTTGGTACCTATAATTTGTTTTCTTGAATGCTCTTCCTTGGAGTCACAACTTGCCAAACTTCTTTCTTGGCTCAGCTCCCCACCTTTGGCTTCAGATAGTTGGATTCTGTCCAGTTTTACTCCCTTTGATTAGGAGCCTCTGCTGAGGGTTGCTACTAGTTGGCCATCTTCCCAGAATTCCCCAATATAATGAGTATTTCAAATGTTGGGGCAGAGAGATGGTGGGTGAAACAATGTAGAATTTTGGAAATGTGAATGGAGTTTTGTAATGGCCTTCCATTGAATTATAAATTATATAATTTGTTATTAATTATATAAACTATATTGGCCTGGAATGAAGGCTTTCAATTTTTAGACTGTGTGGTTTGATACTAGATGGAGGGCAACCTCAGGTTTGCTCTTCCTTTGTGGTCGCATGTTAATTCAGATGTGGGAGTTGTTGGAAGCTTTCTAGATCAAGCAATTAGAGATCAGGGATACTTGGGAAAGGAAATGAACTGATTAGTATCTTGAACCTGAATGTTATTGTGTGGTATATGTAGACAAGTTAGCATGCTTTCTTTTAGGTAATTTGCATAGCAGTGTCCAGTCCTTTCAACATTGAATTTAAATGTTTCTGGCCTTGAAAGAATTTTGTTTTTTTTTGCTAGGACTTAGTGTCTAGTAGTTCTTTACTTGTTGATGGAGAAACTGAATTTAGGAAATTAGTTTGAAGTAATGCTAAGGAAAATTACAAAGGATTGATACTGGAATTCTAGTTACTGTTTCACAATTTGTATATCAGAATAGTCCTATTAGCTTATAAAGATTTAACCACTCTATAGGTGCTCTTGATTTCGTCTCCTTTTTTCTCTCATATTTGGATTCATCACTATTAACCTTTTGTATCTTTTGTTTCATTTTTGCTTTCAGCCTTTATTTTCTATTTGCTCTCAGCTCTAAGCTTAAAAACATACCAAATCTTCCTGTAACTCACTTTTCTCTCTAAGTTACTATCCAGTGCACTCTTTTCCTTTATTTCCCAATGTCTCAAAAGAAGTATCTATGTTTGCCATTGCTACTTCATCACTATACATTTCCTTCTTAAATCTTTTTTTGTCAGCTTCTGCCCTTACTATTCTCATGGAGCTCTCCAGTGACCAATCCAAGTGTCCAAATCCAGACTCCTTTCTTGGGTCTCATTCTATAACCTGTCCAATATTAGAGACTGTTGATATCTTCTTTGACACTTTCCTTTGTCATTTCTTTGTATTCTTGGTTTGCTGCATATCTCTTGGACTATTCATTCAACAGGTAGGTATTGAACACTCTCATGAATCAGGCACTTTCTAGGTGTTGAGGATATAGCAATGGATAAAACAGACCCCTGCTCTGGTAATACTTATATTTCTGCTACAATCTTTTTCAGATTTCCCTAAATTGCCTCAGTCATAGGCATTCTCTAAGGATTTGTCCTTGCCTACTTCATCATTTCATGTTTGACCTGGGTGGGGTTTCTACATCTTCCTGTTCTCATAACTCTTGTTCACTCAGGGCACATCTCATTGTAACTTCACATCCAACTTTCTAACCACTCATGAAACATGTCCAAATTTCAGCTCCAGGAATATTCTAAATTCAACACATCTAAGATCAAACTCAGGGTTATACTTTTTCCCACTTAAACTTTTGCTGTAGGCACTTAGCTGGTTTTCTTTGCCTCTAGGATTTTCTGTTTCAATCCCTTTTCCTCACTGCTGTAAGATTAAACTATCTGTAACACAAATCATATCTCGAATAATACTATTCATCACCTAAACGAGGGAAAACAAATCACAGAGCAGGCAGGGTACTTAGTATTTCTAAATTATTTATTTATTTATTTATTTTTTTCTTCTAAATTTTTTATTGGGCAGAAACTTGCAGAGCACTGGGGCTTTTAAGAAAGACATTCTGCCTAATAGAAAAGCAGCCAAGTTCACATACTTGAGTGGCTAAATATTTCAGCAAATATTACTGAAATTAATGGGATAATTATCTTAAAAATTATCTTTCTTTGGCTTGGCACCCATAGCTCAGTGAGTAGGGCACCGGCCACATATACCGAGGCTGGCAGGTTTGAGCCCAGCCTAGGTAGGCCTGCTAAAGAACAATGACAACTGCAACTAAAAAAATAGCTGGGCATTGTGGTGGGTGCCTGTAGTCCCAGCTACTCAGGAGGCTGAGGCAAGAGTAATAGCTTAAGCCCAAGGTTTAAGTTTGAGGTTGCTGTGAGCTGTGATGCCATGGCACTTTACCAAGGGTGACATAGTGAGACTCTATCTTCAAAAAAAAAAAAAAATTATCTTTCTTTAACCCAGTTTTTCTTTCTTTCTTTCTTTCTTTCTTTCTTTTTTTTTTTTTTGAGACAGAGTCTTTGCTTTATCACCCAGGCTAGAGTGCAGAGGCACCATCGCAGCTCACTGCAACCTGGGCTCAAGTGGTTCTCTTGCTTTAGCCTCCTGAGTAGCTTGAGACTATAGGCATGCACTACCATGCCCATCTAATTTTTCTATTTTTTGGTAGAAAAAATACACTCTTGCTCAGGCCGGCCCAGTGTTTCCTAATATGTTTAGGTCCTGCACTTTGGAGATTGATTCAGTGAAACTGGAGTAGACCCTGCCTTAACTCCTATGGTAAGTATTGTAACAAAAGGCTTTTATAGGGCCTATTGTAGCTATTTACTAAATAATCACAATTGGAGTCATAAGTTAACTTTATTAGAATAACTCTGGTACCTCTGTAGATTATGATCTATATCATGTCTCATGGATACTTAAGGACATGGGATATTTATTCTTTGAAAAGGTTATGAAATTACTGTATTGTTTCTTTATAATAGTGAAGCTGTTTAGAAGTTTTCATACTTGCAGCACCCATAGCTCAGTGGGTAGGCCACTGGCCACATAAACCCAGGCTGATGGGTTCAAACCTGGCCTGGGCCAGCTAAACAACAATGACAACTGCAACCAAAAAATAACCAGGCATTGTGGCAGGCACCTGTAGTCCCAGCTACTTGGGAGGCTGAGGTAAGAGAATTGCTTGAGCCCAAGAGTTTGAGATTGCTGTGAGCTGTGACACCATGGCACTCTACCGAGGGTGACATAGTGAGACTCTGTCTCAAAAAAGAAGTTTTCATACCAAACTTATGAAAATATTCCAGACAGTTGAGAGTTAACATTTACTTTAGTAATTATTTTATGAAAAAATATTTCTTCCATAATATGTGAAATTTGGTATCTCTAGAAGTGTTAGTGTTTAATTGCTTTGAAGATGACATGAGAGAGGCTGTAAGCTCCTGCTTTTTTGAATCCTTTTAATGTCTGAATTAATTATATTTAATAAATCATAATCATCATATTCTATGAAGGTATCTGAACATGTAGATCTCTAGGAATTGAGCCTACACCTCTGACAGTTATTTTTATTGTTGAAACTATATTAGTAAGTATTGAGAGCCTTAAAAATATTCATTTTACTTAAACTTAGTAGTACTCCTTTTAGGATTCTCTCCTAAGGAAATAATAAAAGATATAGACAAAGCTTTATACAGAAAGATAATTATCAGTACTACTTATAATAGTGGTTTTATAATGTCTTCTAAACAGCACTATTGGGGGTGTGGTATATCCAAATTTTTAACTAGATCAGTTCTGTTACATTTATATTGGGTTCCTTACAGCTTTCTCTTGATGGAAATGTTCCATGTCTGAAAATTAAAAATAACCAACACATGTAAAATGTTAGAATGATTAGAAATAATATAAATACCTAATAATAGGGAGGACAAATGGTGGTGTAGTCATATAAAATATTATGCAGTCACTAAACATCTTTAATAAGAATTTTCAGCAGCACTAGGAAATGATGTGAAACTAAATATTGTGATTTCAACAATTTAAATGATGTGTATGTGTGGAAAAATGTACTCCTTTGCTTGCCTCTGGATTGTGGGAGTGAGGATATTGTTTATTTCTGCCTTATGCTTTTTTATATTTTTTCAGTTTCCTCACTGATTATAGCTATTCCCATACTTAGAAACAATTAATAGGATTACAAACGGTTAATAGTCCTTCATTATAAAGCAATTAAGATATCAGTTAAAAAACTCAGAACAAAAGAGAAAAGACCCCCAAAGAGAATAATTTCAAACATGAATATAGAATAAGTCCTGTGTATTTTTTTTTTTTTTTTTTTTTTTGAGATGGAGCCTCAAGCTATCCCTCTGAGTAGAGTGCCTTGGCATCACAGCTCATAGCAACCTCCAACTCCTGGGCTCAAGCGAGTCTCCTGCCTCCACCTCCCAAGTAGCTGGGACCACAGGCACCTGCCACAACGCCTGGCCATTTTTGGTTGCAGCCATCATTGTTGTTTGGCAGGCCCGGACTGGGGTTTCGAACCCGCCACCTTAGGTGTACGTGGCTGGCGCCTTAGCTGATTGAACCACAGGCGCTGAGCCAGTCCTATGTATTAATAGATAAACTTATTTACTAATTTTTTTCTTTGTCTCTAAAGGGATTTAATGATGCGAAATGCTATATAAAGGTATAAATTAGGAAGAATAAAGGGAAAAAGGAAAACCAAGGAACATAAATAATTTTACTATAAAGCATGAGAAAAAGTTGCTAAATATTTGTTATTGGTAGGTCACAAAACCTAGTTGCCATTATTCTTCTTTCTCTTATACCTCACGTCCAGTCTCTAATCCGTTAGCAAGTCTGTTGGCTGTGTCTCCAAAGCATATACCAGATCTTTCCATTTTTCTTTGTCTCTATTACCACCACCTTAGTCTAATCCAGTACCACTTCGATGTCTAATAGCCACTAAAGTCTTTCAGCTTCCACTCTTGACTGAAGTACTCTAATGGAAATGCAGGCAATAAAAACGTAGCCAAATGTACAAGGAGGTACTACTATAAAATAGTGATTCATAGAATGGGTTCTGGAGCCAGATTGGGTTTGCAAGTTAAAGCTGTGTGATTTTTGGCAAATTACTTAACCTCTGTGTGTCTGCCTTTTCTCCTCTATAAAATGAAGCTGATAAAATTCTCAGCTCAAGTTGTGTGAACAGAGCAGTAAGTGAGTGAAGGTGCTTCGTATTTAAAGTGCTCAATTAAAGTTAGTTATCATTTGGTCATTTATTTTAATAGTGAAAGGCAAATTGAACAAAATTTAATGCTTTCTAATAAAAACATTTAAAAATGAAACTAAAAGGAAATTGCCATACCATGTCAAATCATTCATGCTTCATACCAACAGGCAGTGTTATATATTATTAAGGAGCAATAGAGGTATTCTCTTTAAAATTAGGATTGAAATGAAGATGCTAGCTGTCACATGATTAGTTAATACTATTCCAGACATTTTTGCTGATTAAACTGAAATGGACTGTGCATGGTCATGCCTATAATCCTAGTACTTTGGGAGGCCAAGGCTGATGGATTGCTGGAGCTCAGGGGGTTAAGACCAGCCTGAGCAAGAGAGAGACTCTGTCTCTACTAAAAATAGAAAAACTGCACAGCTGGGTGTGGCAACAGATGCCTGTAGTCCCAGCTACTCAGGAGGCTGAGGCAAGAGGATTTGCTCAAATCCAAGAGTGTGAGGTTGCTGTGAACTATGATGCCATAGCACTCTATCTAGAGCAACAGAGTAAGACTCTGTGTCCAAAAAAAAAATCAGAAATGATCAAGACTACATAATTAGGAAGAGACGAGAATATTGCTGTAGTTGATGAGACTCTGTCTTAAACAAAAGGGACTAATCAAAAGTGTTACAACAGATTCATAGCGTCCAGTTTAAAGGATTAAAAATGAAAAAGAGGGCTTGGCGCCCGTAGCACAGTGGTTACATTGTCAGCCACATACACCAAAGTTGGCAGGTTTGAACCTGGCCCAGGTCAGCTAACCAACAATGACAACTGGAACAAAAATAGCTGGGCGTTGTGGCAGGTACCCATAGTCCCAGGTACTTGGGAAGCTGAGGCCAGGAGTTTGATGTTGCTGTGAGCTGTAACACCATGGTACTCTACTGAGAACTACAAAGTGAGACTCCATCTCAAAAAAAAAGTGAAAAAGAGATACTTTTTTCCCAGTGGAAATAACAAAAGCACTAGGAGTAAAGTTAGGGAGAGATGTGCCTGAATATCAAGAATCCTATAAAGCTTTTCAGTACCTAAACTGGGGTCCTCAAACTTTTTAAACAGGAGGCCAGTTCACTGTCTTTTAGACCGTTGGAGGGCTGGACTGTGGGGCCTCGGGACAAGTCGGCTGCTAAGCTGGATAGGCAGCGGCTGCAGAAACACCCGCAGGCCGGATAAATGTCCTAGGCGGGCTGCATGGGGCCTGTGGGCCATAGTTTGAGGACGCCTGAAATAATTGGAATAACTAAGAATCACTAAATCAGTAAATACTTCTCAATTTTTTTTCCTGCAGAGATTAAATAATTAGCCCAACTTGTTTATTTGCTCACTCAAATCAGAACTTTGTATATTGTTTCATTAGAGAAGTATAGTGTTTAGTTTTGGAAGCCAGGATTCCAGCTAAAATTTAACTCTGGCAATGTAAAGGATGAGTAACGGGGTCACATGGCAACTATGAAATGAGTTGTCTACATATTTGTTGCTTTCAGTTATAGCAATGACAAATTATTTATTTATTTACTTTGGGTTATTTTGGGGGGGGTTCTTTTTAGCCTTGTGAATAGTCCTTCACATTATACACACACACACACACACATACACATGAGAATGTATATACATACTATGTGTATGTATGTGTGTGTGTGTATAGTCTGTGAATTTGATTTTATTTCATACATTGTGAATGTTAGCTATCCTTCTCCAAAGGAACAAAAAACATGAAGTGTGTGGATACTAGTGGAATCTTTAGACTCTTATGATTTTGTTACTGTATTGACATATATGAATTTCATTTGAATTATTTTATATCCGTCTGGTTCTACTATTTATTTATTTATTTATGGCAGAGTCTCAATATGTTGCCCTCAGTAGAGTACTATGGCGTCACAGCTCACAGCAACCTGAAACTCTTGGATTCAAGCGATTCTCTTGCCTCAGCCTCCCAAGTAGCTGGGACTACAGGCACCTGGCACAATGCCTGGCTATTTTTTGTTACAGTTGTTTAGCTGGCCTAGGCTGGGTTCCAGCCATCCAGCCTCGGTGTGTGTGCCTGGTGCTGTAATCACTGTGCTATGGGTACCGAGCCACTGCTGTTTATTTTTTGTTTTCTTCAGAATTGAGGTATAGTCTTTTTGGTTCATTTTATTAAGGAAAAGATTCCATGAAACTAGCCTCAGCTAAGATTTTGGTCAAGCTTGACTATGTATTTGTCAAATTCAAACTCATTTATGTAGAGAATCATTGAAACACTCATAAAAGAAATAAGTATAGAAACTGACTTTTTTGTTCTTTTTACTTCATAGAAAGATTCTCAGTGAGATATACTCAGAGAGCTTAACAGATGGTATGTTTTTAATGCTTCACTTTAGGAATGTGCCTCTTTTGTGAAGCAAATTGTATTTGTGAACAAAATAAGCAATTTTCTCTCAGTTGAGTTAAAGACAAACATTTTTCAAGAGGAGGTTTTTGTCACCCCTTCTCCCCCCTTTTTTGAGACAGAGTCTTGTTTTGTCACCTTCAGTAGAGTGCTGTGGCGTCATAGCTCACAGCAACTTCACACTCTTCAGCTCAAGTGATTCTCTTGCCTCAGCTTCCCAAGTAGCTGGGACTATAGGTGCCCACCACAACACCTGGCTATTTTTGGAGAAGAGGTTTCGCTCTGTCTGGCTCAGGCCATCCATAGGCCTTGGCCTCCCAGGGTGCTGGGATTACAGGCGTGCCTGGCTCCTTCCCCTCTTTATTTTCCATTACTAACTTTTTATTTTTTTGAGACAGAGTTTCACTTTGTCATCCTTGGTAGAGTGCCATGTTGTCATAGCTCACATTAACCTCAAACTGTCAGGCTCAATGATCCTCTTGCTTCAGCCTCACAAGTAACTGGGACTATAGGCATACAGATGGGGCTTTGCTCTTGCTCAAGGTAGCCTGAAACTCCTGAGCTCAGGCAATTCACTGGCTCAGCCTCCCAAATGCTAGGATTACAGGCGTGAGCTACTGTCCCTGGGCCAAACATTCATTTTATGACATTTGAGTATGTTTTTTTCTTCATGACACATCAGTCCTTAGTTTTTACATGGAAATGGAAGTAGTGATAGAGGGATGACAAAAGAAATATGAGCATAGAAATGTTAACTAAACATTTGTTACTGTAAGAATCATTATATATGCCTTGCCCTAATCTTACAGTTTAGTTACTTAATGGTTCAGTAATAGAGCTGCTGCAAGGTACAATGAGATTAATTAATTAATTTCATTTATAGATTATGACTGCTTATGAACCTACCTGGCAAATGAGTGAGAAAATAGTTGTTGTTTTCTCTCCTTAAGTACTTTTATAAAAATAAAAGTAGGAGTTTTTTGAGGGGTAATTTAGTATAATGATGGACACAGGTCTTAAGGGTTCAGTTTGACGAGTTTTGACAATTGTGTATACTGTGTGTAACCACCATCCTAAAGAAGATATAGGAAATTTCTATCATCCATATAGTCCCTTTGCCATGTCCTGGTCACAACACTTTTTAAAAATGTGTTTTTCGTAGCTCTAGAATTGGAAAGAAAATAACCCCAGTACATGTAGGTAGATACTTTATAAACTACACTGCCTAACTGTGATTAGTTTTTTTAATGTATATTTTACTTTAACTACTGGTCAATGGTTGGGTTTAATGTAACTGCTGTAGTCACTGGATTGGAAATGTTAATGTATATTATAGTTTCTTTTGATGATAGATTTGCTTTTTTTTCATTCTGCCTTTGTTTTACTTACCTACAATGGTAAGAAAAATCGTTAAATCGTTCTTTCAGATCAAATTTGAAGGTTTATGGTTATTTTTCTTGAAACTGAATAAGTAAACAAAATTAAGGTAGGAAGGATCAGAGAAAAGAGGTGAAAATCATTTTTTAAACTTATTCCTGTTGTGCATAATTTCCTCTTTTATTTTTTAAAGATATAGTTTCTAACTAATAATTAAATAGAGGTCTTGGGATTATTGAGGATTTTTATTATCCTTGCTATCCTGTTTCCCATTGCTACAGAAAATTGAAAGTTGTATTTTTATGACTGTAACTAAATGCTGGATGTTGTGCTTTTTAGTTGTGAGCACCTGTTTTCCATGAACTTTATCTGACTCCCTGGCTGGCACGTTCTGTAGAGGAGAGTCCAAGTTTGGGCCACCACTGTGCTTCTCTGTCTTCTGGTCTGAGGCTTCTCATCCCCATGGGTTTAGTCATTGCCAACCACCTGTATCAGTCAGTCTCTTTCCCTCAGACATAGGGAAAGGTTGAAGAATTAAAAGCGAAGAAAATTTTTCTTTTATTTTTCAGGAGTTGATATGAGAATGAGATAATTCCTGTAAACATGCAAGATAGGATAAACACTCAGAATTGCTGGGTTTTATTATTGTTTTCATCATCATTACTAATATTTGATTAATGACCAATTTTAATTTAATTCAAGCTGGGAAGAGAAGTTTTTAAAAACTAGTGTGAAGAAGATTAATGATTTGAACTTTAAAGAAGAATTAATGTCCTTTAAAACAAAGTAATCTAATTACACCTGCAAGATTCTGTCAGCAGAGGATGCTAGAAGCTATATTCCAAAATTCAGTAATGTGTTGCTTAGTGTTTCCAAGCTGCTTATGTGTGAAGGGCTTCATTCGTTAACATGAGCACTAGGGGGCAGTAGAAATATTTTGGCTAGAACCCACTCCCCATAACCAACAGCCACAATCTCCTCGAAAGAGAAAAAGAATCTTTTATAAATAATGTCTTCTACAAATTGGGACTAGTGAGGTTGAGATTGAGATTAATGCTGGAGTAATTAATGTTTTTATTTGAAGAATAATGTAGAACAAATTCTTTGTATTTTACGATTTGATAATATTATGACATATATATTTAATTTTTTTATTTAGACCTTTTTAGATAAGTAACAGATTCCTATGTAGGAATTTTAAGGATAGGCTGTTAATAATTGAAGATTTATGTTTATAGGCTCGGCGCCTGTGGCTCAATCGGCTAAGGCACCAGCCACGTACACCTAAGGTGGCGGGTTCGAATCCCCGGCCCGGGCCCTCCAAACAATAATGATGGCTGCAACCAAAAAATGGCCGGGCGTTGTGGCGGGCGCCTGTGGTCCCAGCTACTTGGGAGGCGGAGGCAGGAGACTCGCTTGAGCCCAGGAGTTGGAGGTTGCTATGAGCTGTGATGCCCTGGCACTCTACCCAGG
>CAUYQV010086295.1:0-16456 GCA_963574575.1 Galagoides demidoff | reverse complement strand
ACCCTCCCACCACCCATCCGCCCTTCTCCCCTCCCTTTCTCCACCCCCTCCCCATATTCTTGGGCTAGAATTAAGTTGTATCTCTTGTTTGAGAGCTATAGATTAGTTTCATAAAAGGGCTGTGTACATTGGATACTTTTTCTTCCATTCCTGAGATACTTTGCTAAGAAGCACATTTTCCAGTTCCATCCATGTAAACATGAATCTTAACAGGATCACACAGTCAGCAGGGTCACCACAAAGGTAAGACACAGGAAGAAAAGCTGAGGAAAGCCCTGGGGGTGACAAGTGAGTCCACAGCCCTCAGGGGATGAAGCTGAGGCAGGAGGTGAGGGCAGCGCTGGGCGTGAGGAGTGCATTCAGTAGGCTCTGTGAGCTGGGGCAGTGAGCAGGGGTCCTCACCTAGAGAGGGCTAGGGACCTGCCAGCCCAGGGTGGACATGGCGTGGTTGGGATGTAGGGCATGGAGTTCCTGCAAGCTCACACTCCAGTGTCAGAGTGCACAGGATTTGTCCCTGGATTTTAGCTCAGCACAAGTCAGCGGTTATCTATTGATTATCAATTTGCAATTGTTTCCCATTGGGCTGACTTCTCAACTCAGCTGGAGTTGTCTTGAATCCCTAGCCTGACAACTGTGGCCCCTGTCAAGTGCTGGCTCAGAAGGACACGGGTGGGAGTAAATATCCTGTTCTAAAGACGGCCAGCCTCACGCCCCTCCCGGGTGCCAGAAGGGGTCCTCACGCATGACAACCTTCAACCCATAATTTTTTTTTTTTTATTGTTAGGGATTCATTGAGGATACGAAAAACAAGTTTACACTGATTGCATTTGTTAGGAAAAGTCCCTCTTACAATCATGTCTTGTCCCCAAACGGTGTGGTACACACCATGATCCTACCCCCTCTTCCCTCTCTCTGCTCTTGCTTTCCCCCACCTCTCCGTCCTTCTTTTTCTCTCTGCTCTCCCCTCCTCCCACCCCCACTGAGTCACTGTCATTAATTGTCCTCATATCAAAATTGAGTACATAGGATTCATGCTTCTCCATTCTTGTGATGCTTTACTAAGAATAATGTTCAACCCATAAATTTTGGTTGAGTCCACTCAAAATACCACATATACAATTGGAAACATCAACAATCTCTTTATCAGCACTCGCCAAGAAACATCTTTCTTCCAGATTGCCAAAATGTTCTCAGCATCTGAAGCAAAAATGGCCTCACTAGAGCCTGGCTTCTAAGTGTGAGGAGGCTGCAGTGGCCCTGCTGGGGACCCAGGCAGGCGGGCGGGCACTCAGCCGCCATCCCCAAAGGCCCTGAGCACCTGTTGTGCTCTCCTTTGGGGTGGGACTAGGCCTCCTCAGCCTGGGCTCAGGTTTTGTTTGTTCAGGTTCATTGTTTCCAGGTAATTCCAACAACTTGAAGCTCAGAAGATGGAGGCCAAGGAGGAGAGGCGGGAAACAGTGTCATTCAGCACACGTTCCTGCCCAGTGTGGACATTTGTACACGACTCTGTAGTTCAGGGCCTTTATTTCACTAACAAAATATTATTATTATTATTTCCAGGTGTCATGTGATTGATCTGGTATGCCCTAGAGAAGCAGTTGAAAAACTACAATTGGAAAAGTTGGAAAGGAACTTGAAACAAGTTAATAGACAGTATCAACACATGAAAATATTGAGGATAGCCTTCCATGCCAGGCCAAAGGTGGGAATAATTTAGACACTTGAGGGCCTGCAAAACCACCGTGGGGTATGTGTGGTGGCAGTGGGCTGGGTGTGGCTGAGTGCAGGGAGCCTGGGGGACACTCCTCACTAGGACCACCAGGATTCACTGGACGGTGTGGGGTAAAGGGAGCATGCCCGGCTTCTCAAAGAGCCTGTGACCAGCATGTGAAGCAGACTGCAGTGGGCTGAGAGTGGAGTATGAGGACCAGTTAGAAGCTGCCACTGTTCAGGTGGGGATGCGGTACCAGGTGTCAAGTGGGACTTCTGGACACCTGGAGGGGCAATAGCCCTGCTGTGGGATCAGGGAGCACTGGGTATGGTGTGGGAGGGTCTTTGCTGGGAGGCTGCACTTCCCCTGTGTGAGTCCCGTATGTGCTGTAACATCAGCAGGTGACATGCGAAGGGAGTCTGGGAGGGGCTTGGCTTGGGGACAGGGGGCAGGGTGCTTTGGGTGCTGTTTTCATCTTCCTTGGGCCTCATGTGCAGTCAGCAGCACCCACTGCACGGCCCTCTCTGAGCACTAGCACCCTGGTCAGAGCATGTGGGCCTGGCACACAGATGTTCCCAGATCCAGGTATGGCACCTCCACCCCTGAGGCTCCTCTGCCTGGGCAGTCCTGGACCTCTAGTGTCCCAGCACCCAAGCACTCACTAGCTTTCCCCTGTCCCCTCCCACTCCAGAGGTGTCTGGAGGTCTGTGGTCCCATCTGTCTCTTCATTTCAGTGACTTTAGACACCAAGTCTCCCCAAGAACTCCCCCAAACCTACCTGGATGTTTCCAGGACATGGGGTCTGCTCAGAGCAGGTGCTGGCTCCTACCCTCAGATCCCAGGCATGTCCTGCTGGCGTTTCTGTGTTTCAGGAGCAGCTCACATGGCAGCCACCCTACGGGGCCATCCTGTCAGCCAGGCATTTAATTAACTAATTACAACCTGCTGACACGCACACTCAGCATACGTGTTGGCGTGCGGGCTCTCCCTTCCGACTCATTTATTACGAGCCTGCACACACGTGTGGTAGGCTCTTCCCTGAGGGGATGGGGTGGTAATTGGCCCTTTCTAGTGAGGTTCTTGGCTAATCTGTCAGAGCAGAAACCAAGTGTCACCATCTGTCAGTGCTGGCTCCGTCTCCCCCTCCTGCATCCTGCAGTCTGGGGCACAGAGGGCAGCAGCAGGGACTCCAGAGCGTGTCCTTGACGTGATGACTGCTCAGTGCCCCGTGAGCTGCTGCAGGGAGACCCTCGGGTGTGTAACAGTCAGGGCAGCGGGAACCCTTCTCCTCATATCCTGTCCACCCCCTCTGATAGCCAAGGCTTCAGGAATTGCAGCACCAAACAGGCAGTCGTGCAGTCACGATGACTGTGGCCTGAAGGAAGGCCAGGGTACTGCCCAGATGGAGGAAACTGGCCCTGCCCTCCACACACTGGATCTGCTCCCTGAGAGGCCACTGCCCTGGCCAGGCCCAGAGGGATGCATGCTGCTGTGCTCCTGGGTGGCAGCCCCACCACTGCGGCGATGAGTGTGTCTTTAGGGTCCCTCTAAGAGTCCCCTGGACACTGCGGTTGGGGTGGAGCTGGAAGGGGCTCAGGGAGCACACGTCCTGTCAGTGTCCATGGGACTGTGAGGTTGGGGCTAGAGGCCTACACTTGACAAGCCCTGCCCCGTGGGTCTCATGGGGCTAAAACCAAGGTGTCTCTGGGCTGTGTTCCCTTCCGGAGACCCCAGGAGAGAGTCCTTTTTATCTTTTTTCCAGCTTCTAGAAGTCTCTGTGTTCCTGGACTTATGTCCTGTCCTGTTTTCAGAGCCAGCAGTGTCCCTTGTTTCCAACACCAAGCCTCTTCCATGTTTAAGGCCATGGGGTTCTATCAAGTCCCAGACAAGCCAGGACGGCCTCCTGACCGTGAGGTCAACCTCTTGGCAACATTACTCCACCTGCCTTAACCCCCTTTGCTGTGTGAGTAATGTGTTCTCAGGGTCTGGGGATTGAGAGATGAACATCTTTGCAGGTTGTTATTCTTCCCATCACACACCCTAAGAGGATTTTAAGGGGAAAACTTTTTTTTTTTTTCCTGAGACAGAGCCTCAAGCCGTTGCCCTGGGTAGAGTGCCCTGGCCTGGCATCACAGCTCACAGCAACCTCCAACTCATGGGCTCAAGCAATTCTCCTGCCTCTGCCTCCCAAGTAGCTGGGAACATAGGCGCCACCACAACACCCGGCTGTTATTTGGTTGTAGCCGTCATTGTTGTTTGATGGGCCCAGGCTGGGTTCGAACCCGCCAGCTCAGGTGTATGTGGCTGGCGCCTTAGCCACTTGAGCCACAAGCACAGAGCCAAAGGTGAAAACTTTTAAAATTGCAAAGGAAAAACTTCAGCAGTGGTCAGTGAGAAAGCCCAGATTTCTCTATGTGACTGACCAAAGAAATCGGTGCTCTGTAAAGATTTATTGTGACAGTCTGCCGTGAGGACTTCTTAGGTTAATAAAAGAGCAGTAAATCAGGACACACGTTTTTAGCTCAAATAAAGCAGATTCTTCCCAAGTTTTAAAAAAATTAACATATAATAAAAATAAAACTCTTCTGTTTGGTGTAGAGTTTTATGAGTTTTCATACATGCATAGACTCACATGGCTGCCATGATGGATGCAGAACAGGTGCTCAACCCTCGGAGCAGGTCCTCTGCCCACGCTGTGAAGTCTGGGCTCCTGAGCTCAACCAGTGTGACCTCTACCCTGAGATCTTCCTCCAGGTGGCCAGGTAGGTCGAATCACACAGGATGTCAGCCTCAGGCCACGACACTGCTGATGGTGGTGCCCACCTAGTTAATTCCTTTTCTTCGATAAGGGGCACGTCTGCCATGTGGACTCAGGCAGTGAGGGGCACCTCCGTTGTGTGGACACAGGCAGTTGGGGGCAGGACCGCTGCGGGGACACACCACAGCCTGTTCACAACTGTCAAATGATTGCGAGTTGTTCCCAGTTCTTGAATAAAGCTGCTATATACATCCACAAATTTCCCTGCTGATGGGGATCCACTCACCTGGCTTCTACTATTACTGGGTTTGAGGAAATTCCTATTTGAAATCCATTTTCAGAGCAGCAGTTGGGCTTTGAGACAGCTCCCAGCCTGGGAGCAGGGGCTGCATCGTGTCCTGAGGAGTGTCCCCCACACAGGACCACCCTGCCATGTGCCTTGGGGATACCACTGCATAAAGCCCCCCATCTGCGAGTCCCCACCTGGCTACAGGCCCTAGGCAAGAGGCTTGGTCCTCACCTATTTGTTCATGGGCATACATGATCAAAGAAAACATCCAGCCTCTGGCCTCCCAGGCTCCTACAGAGTGGACTCTCAGGGAAAGTGGAGGGTTCCTGGCTACGACAAGACCTTCCGAAGGGGCTGTTGGAATCCCAGAGCCGGAGTTTGGGCAGCTGTTTTGAAGATGCCAGCTCTGGCAGAGGTGAGCTCTAGTGGCCAGAAGAGACATGGCCAAGCCCTGCCCACATTGCTAGCTCTGCCCACCAGTTTCACTGTGCTGCACCTCCTCAGTTGCACCCACCCCTTGTTCACTGGAGTTATAAGTTCAAGCTTCCAACCTCAAGATTCTGTGCCTGACCAGGTGTGTGACAGGCCAGAGGAGGCCCAAAGTCACCATCATTTCCCAGGAGGAACAGGCTTGTAGTGCAGGGAACACTAGGGAAGACAATCAGAGCATGCAGACAAGCAGGCCAGGCTGTCCAGGCGTCCACCTGCAGGAGTGAGGGGGCCCCAAAGCACACAAAGTGCAAAGGGGCTGCGCTGAAGCCAAAGTCCTGTGTGACCTCATGCTATGCTCAAGCCTGGGAACAACACGATAAACCCCTTTATGCGTAAGAACTGAGAGTCCAAGATTGAGAGGTGCATCTGGGGACACAAGACTCAGTGCTGGGGGAAGGATTGTGACTCGAACAAGGGTCTGTGGCCCACCCACAGGCCAGGCTGCTGTCACACAGGGACACGCTCAGAAGCAGCCTAGCACATGGTAACTGGACCCATGTCCACTCCAGAGTGGCAGTCTCTGAATTTTCAACATTAGGTGGTTAGAAATATGCTATTTTTCCAAACACAAAAGGTGCCCAGAAAGAGGATGTGACTTGCTCAGGGTGAGATGGGTGTCCCCAACAGCAGCAGGGCAGAACCAGATTCCATGGAAAGCACGCAAACATTTAGGTCAGACAGATCCAGGCTCGAGTCCCAGCCCACCCTAGAGTACACAGGAACCTGAACAGGTCCATTGGGCTGGGGTCCTCAAGTATGACATGAAGACAGTTCTACTACAGCAGTTTCAGCTGCCAACGCAGAACACAGGGGCCCAGAGCAGATCAGCAAACTGTAGGCACAGAGCCACCACCATCTGCGCCATGAAGACTTTTATCAGAATGTAGATACACCCATCTGCAATGCACCCACCTGCAGAAGTGCCCACCTGCTATGAGCTCACCTGTGACACACCCACCTGCAAACATGCCCACCTATGACACGCCCACCTGCAACTCACCCACCTGGAAACGCACCCACCTGCAACATGCCCAACTGCAATGTACCCACTTGCAGATGTGCCCACCTGCAACTCACCCTCCCACAAATGTGCCCACCTTCAGCACCCCCACCCATGATGCACCCACTTGCAGATATGCCCACCTGCAGACGTGCCCACCTGTGATGCAACACGCCCACCTACAGACGTCCCCACCTGTGATGTGCCCACCTGCAGATGTGCTACCTGTGGCTGCTCTCGATAGAGGCAGAGGGGACATGATCCTTCAGTTCTCTGTGGTAAGCATTGCTGACCCTGCCCTAGAGAGTGCAGCCAGAGATAGAACAGGTTTGAGTCCACGGATGGCCAGTGACCATGGAACCAACTTTCAATGGCAGCACAAGAGATAAACTTACATTGCAGTGACCCACTGGATTCAGGAGATTAACAGTGCTACAAATATCCAGCATTCCTTCATGATCAGAACACTAAATAAAAATGGTATAGAAGGGACATTTCTCAAGTTGATAGAGGCCATCTATAGTAAACCCACAGCCAATATTGTAATCAATGGAGTTAAATTATCTAGGCAGGTCCAGTCTATTCACATGAGTTCTTAAGACTTCTCCCGCCGTAATGAGAGGGAGCTGTGACTACATGGAATGATGATGCAAGCGATGCAGCTTTGCTACCTTTGAAGATGAGGAAAGAATGCCACCAGCCAAAACATGTGGGTGGCCCCCAGAAGGTGGAAAAGGCCAGGGGACAGATTTTCCTCTAGAGCCTCCGGAAAGGAGCACAGCCCAGACAACTCCTCAGTCTTGTCCCAGTGAGACCTGTGTCAGACTTCTAACCCAAACAACGTAAAATAATAAATTTGTATTGTTTTAATTCACTAAATGAGCAGTCATTTGTCACATCGGCAGTAGAAAACTAATACAATGCCCCCGAAGAAATGTGTGTGTGTGTCAGAGAGAGAGAGAGAGAAGATATATATAAAAGATAAAAATAGTAAAAGTATTTTCTACTCTTGAAGTCAGGAAAGTGGAGTACTTACTAACAGAATTGGGGCTTTGCTGGTCACGGTTATTAGTATTTATTCCTTGATCTGAGTGCTGCTTATGTAGGTAGATTAGGTTTGTGAAAATGCACCAAGTAGTATGTTTGGAGACAAGGAGAGAGTGCAGTGTTAAATGGCCAACTTCCCCTCTGTTTTCCTGAAGTGCAAAAATTTCATCTTAACTCTTTGTGAATAAAAATATTTAGTCCACAGCCCGGAGTAAAATGTGCTTTGATTTGTGGGCCTAAGTAGAACTAAATGCTGGAGTTGGGTATCGAGTCTTACGTGCTTGGGCGTGCCTGTGTGTACGTGGAGGAGAAAGCGAATATGGGGTGAGTATCAGGAAAGGCCCAGAGACAGTGCCCTGCACCCAGTAAGCCTCGCGGGGCCTCACGGGGTGGACCGTGCTGTGTGCTGAGAGGCAGAGTCTGCGAGGAGCTGGGCCGGGAGGGCGCAAGGGAAAGGGCTGCTGGGGATCAGCACCAAACCTGCATCTCAGCAACAAAAAAGCATTTCTTTTCCTTTCTTTTTCAAATTAGTATGAGGGAACAAATTTTTAGGTTACATTGTTTTCACTTCTAAGGTAAAGTTCAAGTTGTAGTTGAACCCTTCAGCCAAGGGGTGTGCCAAACTCCCTCACGTTGTGTATATTAAGTGAGATCCCACCAATCGCCCTCCCCCCTCCTCCTCCCCCTCCTCCCCTCCTACATCCTTCTCCTTCCTCCCTCCTCCCCCTCCTCCCCTCCTGCATCCTTCTCCCTCCTCCTCCCCCCTCCTCCCCTCTTGCATCCTTCTCCTTCCTCTTCCCCCACCCTCCCCCCCTCCCCCCCCTCCTCTCCTTTGCTCAACTGTATTTGTGTTTTACCTCCACCGTTTGATCTTTGATAAACCAAACATAACCATGTACTGGAGAAAAGCATGCATTTCTGAGTTAGTATTTTTCTCTTGGGCATCTGGAAAAATGGTGCAAGTTTTATTTGTTCAAAAAATGCAAGAAGAAACTTGGGTTCTGAGGAAAGGTAATTGAGTTTCTCTTTTTGTCAACATTTTCATGAATCGCTGGGACACACACTTTTTTCTGCTTGCTTACTTGCCTCTCAACCCCATAGGTCACTGTGCATGGGCCTAGGACGTGGTTTTCCTAAGACAGCCTGACCCGGGGGCTGAGAGGCGGGGGAACTTTATCATTTCCTGACCCGTAGAGGATCCTTGGTATCTCAATGCTCATGCTGTGTTCTTTAAATGCTGAGTATAACCGTGTGTTTGTATGTTGGGAGATGATAGGGTCCAACTTGTGGGAGCTGATCAAGTCAACTGTGAATGATTTAAAACAACAGTCATCTTCAAACTAACTTCAGGTTTATTCTTTGTCTTCGTCTACGTAATATTATTACTGTATTAACCCGAACCCAACAAAACTTTAGATAAATGTTTCTAACATATTTTAAGACTGGATGTCTTTAATTTTTTTTTTCCTTTGACATGATATGAGATTTACAAAAGAACTGCAAGGTATAGAGTTTCTGTATATTTTGCACATGTATTTCCTCCTAATGGTAACCTCTTACCCAACCATGTCACATTTATTCTTTTTTTTTTGACAAGAGTCTCACGCTGTCGCCCTGGGTAGAGTGCCATAGCCTCACAGCTCACAGCTCACAGCTCACAGCAACCCCGAAATCTTGGCCTTAAGCGATTTTCTTGCTTCAGCCTCCCAAATAGCTGGGACTACAAGCACCCACCACAATGCCTGGCTATTTTTTGGTTGTAGTTGTCATTGTGGTTTGGCAGGCCGGGCTGGATACAAACCCACCAGCTATGTGGCTGGCACCCTAGCCGCTTGAGCTACAGGTGTCAAGCCCATATTTATTCTTTTAAATGATCATATTTTTATTTTTATTTCAAAATACTACAGGTGTTCAAATGCTTTCGGTTACATGTATTGATTTTATTATGCTTCAGTATTTTTAATTTTGTTTTTGAAAAAAAGAAAATTTTGACTGTAGACAAAAGGTTAAAACTTTAAAAATTTTTCACAACTTTATATCGTCTATCCACATGCATGTCTCATACATGTACTTGTCATATCATAAACAAATGTTTTTCCTCATATGTGGATTACAACATTTTGTGGACTTTTGATACAGAACATAATCTATAGGTTACTTTAAATCTCTAGTTGCAGTGCAATTTTTTATGTTCTCTTTGAGATGGTTCATACCCCATGGAAATATTTGTTATTCTGCCAAAAATTGCAACTAAAAATGATAAGTAGTTTGACAAAAAATATTCAAATTTTAATTGCTTTGGTTTAGACCTTTAGATTTTTATTTCCAGTAACTCATCATGTAAACAGGATGAAAATGTAATTTAATCAAATAAATTACAGATCTGTGAAAAAATCTGTCAAATTAGTAGAAACTGTGTTTTGGCCAGCTGAGAAACAAATATTCCATTATATTCGTCTCATTAAGCAAACCCTGTGGCAATTTTTTAAAATATATGTTTAGAAATGTATTACTGACACTGTGAAAATAATGCACACATTTCAATCATTCCAGTTACCATAACAACAGAGTATAATTCATTTTCTGTTATTTTAATTTCAACCAAATTTAGTTGGGTTTGATTGCCAAAACCAAAAATAAGACAAAGAGAAAGAAAAAAAGAGAGAGAATAGTAATACAGCATTTTTACTTCCAATCAGAGGTAAAGGGCTAGATGTTCTTTACAATATTGATTACATAACCTCTGTGTTGAGCAATGCTCTGTAATAAGGTCCAAAAAGAGTGAAGAAAGGTACGTGTAGCCTCCCTTGCAGCTTCTGATATGAAATTAAATTTTGACCAGCTAAGAGTTGGCAGAAGTGTTTCATGGCAACTTCTGGAACCTTCCTTAAAAGACAGCTTGTGCATACTTTTTCCTCCTTTTCTTTTCCATCTATTTCTTGGTTCTACTTCCTGCAACACAGACATGATGGGGAGAACGCTTACTGTCATTTTGAACCCTGAAGACACAGGATATAAACTAGAGCTGGCAGAAAAGTTGTTTAGAGGTATTCGGGTCCTTGAGAACTTTCTGGAACAGAGTTGCCATTCCAGCACTTGACTTTCTCCAAAAGAGAAATTATTTTTGCAGTTTTTGCTTTTTGAAATTTAATCCTGAAGTGCTATATCTCTAAGAAAAGCAGAAATATGAAAGATGGACTAGATATCTATATTTTTCAAGAAAAAATGATCTTTCTTTACCTGTAAATATTTGAGTTTTCTACTCCATTACTGCTATGATTGTCTCGGTGGACTCTACATCATCAGCAAGATGCTGGCCACTGGCAGTGATGTAAGCCCACTTTTACTAGATTCCCCCCCCCCACCAGATGTCTCAATGCACCTTCAATATTCTATAGTTTTTTTTGTTTGGCTTGTGACAAGAACATCATGACATTCCAAGGTAACTAGTAAAGTCCTAGACTTTTGCAGAAACTGGACTGGGCAGTGACTACTTAAAGATTTTATTCTCAGTCTTAGGAAAAAAGGTGAAGATAATTAAATCTTATCATCAATGTTACTAAATTAGCAGAAATGTATATGGTTCATACTATACTCAAAATAATTGAACAATCCATTTATATAAATCAACAGAGAACTACGGAGAATATATGAACTGGAATAGGGGTCTTTTCTAAGCCATATATGAAGAGATATGTTGAAATATGAAAACATATTCAGTGAGTTTAGCTTTATTCAGTATCTATTTTGTCAAGCAAAATCAGAATTTGCAAGGAATAATGTAGGAAAAATGTTAAAAGATAAATTATTAATGTTTTGCTAAGAGAGGAGAACAAAGATATGTGATAAATTACTCTTGAAGAGAAAGACACTAGGAGGAATATCACATATTTGTTAAGAAAAAAAGGATATAAATGAGAGAAATGGGATAATAATAGATAGAGAATATTTTAAGGCTAGACTTCTAGTATGTTGCTCTAAGAAAAAACACTTGACACAACAGAAGATGTATTACCAGGAGTGCTAAAAGTAGAATGTAATTAAACACAGAAGCAGAAAAATGGTTAAACTTGGTGACTCCACCTCCAGCCCTGACTGGCAGCTCCAAGGTAGACCAGAATAAGGGAGACACTGAGACCAGCTGCTGACTTAAACACTCCTGCCAAAGAACTCATGTCCATAGCAAAATTCTACAATAAATGAGTCTGCCTTTCCCAGACCAGACTGAGGTATTATTATCTTCTGTCAGAACAAAACAACTATTTTTAATCTTTCTTCCTTCCCAGCTCTTTCCCCATATGTAATATCCTTGACTATTCCTCTTAAAGGAAAGAAAAAGACAAGTTGACAAATTTGCTCCATTTTTTTAACCTCTTAAGTTCCATGTGACTGTCAGAAATGGGGCTTCCCAATGGCTACTCAGTTCTAAGTCCAACGTAGCCTCTTCCCTCATAGACCATCCTTATCTACATTCATGATCAGAGGGGAACATCACAGTTTCAAAGTAGAGCGTGAAATTGCTGTTTTAGTAAATAAAATTTGATTATGAGCTTGAATTTCATATGTTTTAATGTTAATGGTTCTAAAATCTGATCAATCAGCTTCTCACATACTGTGTGATGTTAATTCTGAAAAAGCAGCATTTTATTCAACGTAATAGATTTTTCTTCAAGATTGAATGCCAGTAAAATAGTAATACCTTACTTAAATCTAGTTGTGCTTCTGAAACCAGGGAAGTCATTATGATTTTTTTTTTTTTAATAAAAAAGGACGGAGAAAAGTAGAAAAAAAAATTGTAATGTAAATCTGGAATTTGATAGTGCCATCTCTTGGTTAGAAACAAAATTGCATGTGCTTTAAAACTACAATTTCTGTTAATTTTCAAGAAAAAAGACTAATTTTGTTCATGGTCTCAATATATTTAAAACAGAGAAAGATATATAATGCTTTATTCATGCTGTGTTTCTGAATACAAGGGTATGTGTCATTTTTTGTATAATATGTAGAACTTTGAAATTATAAGCACTATGTATTTACCTAAAAGTTAGCAACTAATAGAAAATATACTTAGGTCAGATCATGTTTTAAAAAAAAAAAGAGATGATAAAGATACATTTAGTTTTGAAAGATAATTAAACTTTATTGATATTCAAATATTAAAGAGCAATGTCTTTTACTTCTAAACAATGAAAATAAACAACTACAAGTAAATGTTACTATGACAACACATAAATATATATATTAGACTGCAAAGAATAAACTTAATCTTTCAGATGTTCAACTTGTTTGCTAACATTAATTACATAATTTCTTCTCTTTAAATCACATATCTTCATATTCTTCAAATACGTCATGTAATTAACATTGCAGATGCAAAATTAAAACTAAAATACTACTTATTAATTCATTAAAAATAGCTATTTGGTCAGGGTGGAGCAAGATGGCAGACTAGAAACAGCTTCTTTGCAAATGGGCTTGGTGAGAGTGGGGAGAAAAGACTCTAGGTACCTCTGGCTTGTGGGTTTTACCCAGAAACATCCCTTTGGGGGCATAGGGAGGCAGCTGGAGACTTCAGAACCCAAAGAGGAGGACAAAAACATCAGAGAAGCAGCAAGTGTTTGCCATTGCTCAGAGGCCAGCTGTGGCAGCTGCAGCTGTAGTAGCTATAGCATCAGTGAGAGTCTGTAGACAGGGAAAGTGTTCCCTGCAATTGGTTTTTGTTTGGTGGTTTGTTTTGGACTTGGGCACTTGGTTGGGTTACCTTGGAAGATGATGGGCGAGTGAGCAAGTGACTTTGAGCAGCACACAGAGGCCAGGACTGAGCTGCTGGGGCTAAACAGAGCTCTCATTGTTTCGCTACAGGCTGGGTACAAACACTGTGGGACACCTGCCTTGCTGGCTTGGCCCTCATGGTCCTAGAGCAAAGCCAGTTCTGGCATGCCTGATAAGTGGGCAGCCACTTTTGGAGAGATCCGAGCAGCACACATTTTCCTGGGAAAGCTACTGCTTAGTCAAGGGATACGGTTTGGAAAAGTCGAGGCATGTCGATTAAGCGAGCTGAGGAGAGATTCAGGCTCTTAACCTTGCCAGGATTCAGGGCAAAGAAGTCATCAGAGGCTTCCACTCTCCATCTTATACAGCTGTATCGGCACTGTGATTAGTATCTCATCCACCAGAAGATCACCTGTTGCCCAGGCAATGTTCAGATATATATGTGTGTGTGAATATATATATATATATATATATATATATATATACATACACATATGTGTGTGTGTTCATATATATATGTGTGTATGTGTGTGTGTATAGTTTTTTCTTTTTAAAAAATTAATTTTTCAACTTTCTCCTTACACTTTTCTTTTTCTTTGTTTTACTCGTGCAAATGTAATTTTTCATTATTACCTTCTTCATTAATAAAGGCTTTATTTTTACTAGTTTTTCTGCCTCTGTTATTTATTTTTTCACCCAATTTTCTCCCTTCAGGGTTTTTGTTTGGTTGGTTTGGTTTAATTTACAATGTTTATGTTTTTCTTCTCTATTTGGTGGAGGTGGAGTCCTGTGTCTGCTCAGGATGGCAAAGATCTACAAAGGTCAAGGGAACCACCCAACCCAGCCCCCCCAGAAGTTGGGTTTTGTGGGTGTGGGTCAAAGGACCCTACTGTACCCCACTATTACTCTTATCCCTTTTTCTATGCCTCTCTTCTTTTTGTCAGTCTTCCCTTTTACTCACCACTTTCCTTTCTCTTTTCTCTTTTTTTATCTTTTATCCCTTCTTGCTCTTCATTCTTCTTATCCTTTTAGTCCTTTACCAAAAGGACATTTCAACCCCTTAGCTCAGAGACCTGGTAACTTAAAGAGCAAGAGGAAGGGAAAGGAAAAAGTAGGGCAAGGAAACAGACAAAAAGAAAACACTCATGAGGAAGAAATAGCAGAAAGGTCCTGGCAACATGAAAAACCAGTTCAGAGCAACCACAACCACCCCCACCCCCAAAGGGATCATGAAGTAGCTACCGCAGAGAATTCCACCTATAAAGAAATGTTAGCAATGACAGAAGGGGAATGTAAAATATGGAACATAAAAACAATGAAGGAAACTGCTAAAAAGTGGGAAATAATGAAAAGGTAATCCAGAAACAAAATCAAATAAGAAATGAATGATATGAAGAATATAGAAAGGATATAGTGGAGCTTAAGGAATTGAAGCAATCAATTAGAGAATTTAAAGATGCAGTAGAAAGTATCAAAGAAGTAGGGCACTGGCCCCATATGCTGGAGGGGTGGCAGGTTCAAACCCAGCCCCGGCCAAAAACTGCAAAAAAAAAAAAAAAAATAAATGAAAGAAAAGAAAAAAAGAAAGTATCAATAACAGATTAGACCATGCAGAAGCAAGAATCTCACTGGTAGGTAGAGGTTAAAGCTCTTGAGCTAACACAGGCAGTTAAAGTAACCAAAAGAGAGAGAGTGAGAGAGAGAGAGAGAAAGCAGAACATTCACTGATAGAATTATGGGACTTCATGAAGTGTTCAAACATATGAGTTATAGGTATCCCAGAAAGGGAAGAAGAACACCCCAGAGTAATGGAAATCCTACTAGAGGTTATCATAAGTGAAAATTTCCCAAATATCACCAAAGATTCTGACACACTAATTTCAGAGGAATATTGGACCCTAAGTCATCTCAACACAAATAGAGAGCTTCTCTATTGTCATGAACTTGTCCAAAGTCAAGACAAAAGAGAAGATTCTGCAAGCTACCAGGGGTGAGTGCCAATTGATATACAACAGCAAATCCACCAGGGTGACTGTAGACTTTCAAATGAATCTTTTCAGGCCAGAAGAGAATGGTCATCTACCTATAATATACTTAAAAAAAAAACAAACAAACAATTTTCAGCCCAGAATTCTTCACTCTGCTAAGCTAAGCTTTAAAATTGATGGAGAAATCACATCATTTACCAATATGCAAACACTGAGGAAGTTTTCCACAACAAGACTAGCTCTACAGGAAATACTTAGACCTATTCTACACACTGACCATCACAATGGACCACCAGCAAAATAAACACCCAGAAACTAAAGGATAAAACCTAGTTTCCACAATGATGCAAAAGATAAAACTAAACAATGGAATTTCACAAAATAAAATGAATATAACTCCACTACAATTATCAATTTTTTCAATAAATGTTAATATCTCTATGAATAGAGATAGATGCAAAATCCTTAACAAGACTAGCAAATGAAATTCAATAACATATTAAAAAAATCATTTATCGTGACCAAGTGGGCTTCATCCCAGGGATGCAAGGATGGTTCAATGTACATAAATCAGTAAATCTAATTCACCAAATAAATAGGAGCAAAACAAAGATCATATGATCACCTCAATAGGTGCAGAAATAGTATTTGACAAAATCCAGCACCTTTCATGATAAAAATCTTCAACAAACCAGGCATAGAAGAAACACACCTCAAAATTATCAAAGCCAAATATGACAAACCTGAAGCTAACATCATATTGAATGGGGAAAAGTTGAAAGCCTTCCACCTAAGAATTGGGACAAGACAAGAGGGCCACTGTCACCACTTCCATTCAACACTGTGCTAGAAGTCCTAGCCAGACCAATCAGGCAAGAAATAAAGGATATCCAAAGTGGGAGTAGAGTAGATCAATCTGTCACTTTTGTTGATGATATGATCTTGTATCTAGGAAATCCCAAAGACTTCACCAAAAGACCTAAACCTAGAATTGGTGCATGAATTCAGCAATGTCAGGTTACAAAATCAACATACACAAATAAGTTGCATTTCTATAAAATACTAATATCAGTCAAGCAGAGAGTCAAATCATAGATGTAACAGATTCAACAAAATCACCGTCAAAATACCAATGTCATAGCTCGGCACCTGTGGCTCAAGTGGCTAAGGCACTAGCCACATACACCTAAGGTGGCGGGTTCGCAACCAGCCTGGGCCCTCCAAACAACAATGATGGCTGCAACCAAAAATAGCCAGGTGTTGTGGCGGGCTCCTGTGGTCCCAGCTATTTGGGAGGCTAAGGCAGGAGACTTGCTTGAGCCCAAGAGTTGGAGGTTGCTGCGAGCTGTGATGCCATGGCACTCTACCCAGGGTGATAGCTTGAGGCTCTGTCTCAAAA
>CAUYQV010086286.1:0-10962 GCA_963574575.1 Galagoides demidoff | reverse complement strand
GTGGCGGGCGCCTGTGGTCCCAGCTACTTGGGAGGCTGAGGCAGGAGACTCGCTTGAGCCCAGGAGTTGGAGGTTGCTATGAGCTGTGATGCCATGGCACTCTACCCAGGGGGATAGCTTGAGGCTCCGTCTCAAAATAAAAAAAAACAACCCATCTATCTCATAATATCAGAGCATCATATTGTTTCATTGCCCTGGGATCTATTCATATGGTCACTTTGGGACACTGATTCCTAACAAAATGCTCAAAACTCCTGTGGTATTAAAAAACAAGTACTCCTTACAATAAAGAAGTGACATCACTGGGCGGCGCCTATGGCTCAGTGAGTAGGGCACCAGCCCCATATACTGAGGGTGGCAGATTCAAACCCAGCCCAGAATGAACTGCAACAAAAAAATAGCCGGGCATTGTGGTGAGTACCTGTGGTCCCAGCTACTTGGGATGCTGAGGCAAGAGAATCAATCACCTAAGCTCAGGAGTTGGAGGTTGCTGTGAGCTGTGTGATGCCACGGCACTCTACCAAGGGTGAGTGAGACTCTGATGCTACAAAAAAAAAAAAAAAAAAAAAGAAGTGACATCACTAAGAATGAATGAGGTTCAACGTAAGTCTTTGTTGTTTCACTATTTTCTTTTTCTTAACCAAAGGGAAAAGAGATAAAATTCATTTTTTTAAAAGCAGAAGATGAAAGGACATTTTATCAGAGAAGACACACCAATTTATTAAAAGGTGTAAAAGACTATCTTATATATCTTTTGGAAGGAAGTATGGAGAAACCTCAAAGAACTCAACCTAGATCTCCTGTTTGATCCTGCAATCCGGGCATCTATCCAGAAGGAAAAAAAAAAAAAATAAAGACACTTGTCCTAGATTGTTTATCTCAGCTCAATTTACAATTGTTAAAATGTGGAAACAGACTAAATGCCCTTCAACCTAGGAATGGATCGGCAAGCTGTAGTATATGTACACCATGGAATACTATTCAGCCATTAAAAAAAAATGGAGACTTTGCAGCTTTTGTATTAACCTGGAAGGAGGTGGAACACATTATTCTTAGTGAGGCATCACAGGAATGGAGAAGCATGAATCCTATGTATTCAACTTTGATATGAGGACAATTAATGACACAGTGGGGCATGGGTGAACAGGAGAGCAGACAGAGGGAGGGGGTGAGGAAAAGGAATAGAAAAAAAAAGTGACTAATTTTCACATAAATTGCATTTAGTTTTGACCAAAGTACATTATTTAAACATTAATTTTTAATTCAACCTGTTAATATGTTGTTTAGGATATTACACCCTCGTTTATAAGTGAAATATGTTTGTAATTCCCCTTTATATTTTTTCCAATTTTATTTTATTTTATTTATTTATTTTTTGGAGACAGAGCCTCAAGCTGTCACCCTGGATAGAGTGCCGTAGCATCACAGCTCACAGCAACCTCCAACTCCTGGGCTCAAGCAAGTCTCCTGCCTCAGCCTCCCAAGTAGCTGGGACCACAGGCACCCGCCACAATGCCTGGCTATTTTTTGTTTGCAGCCATCATTGTTGTTTGGTGGGCCCAGGCTGGATTTGAACCTGCCACCTTAGGTGAATGTGGCTGGCGCCTTAGCCACTTGAGCCACAGGTGCCGAGTCTTTTTCCAATTTTAATTATCAGGTGTATCCAGATGCAGTAGAATGATTTTGAAGTATTTCTTCTTTTTCAATTGTATGTAAGATTTGGCATGATCTGTTTTTTGAAATTATCCTTTACTTATAAATATTGGTTGTCTATTTTTGAGAGTTTGGAAAAAAAAAATCAAGAACTTAACTGATGACTCCATATTGAACCTCAGAGTCAAAGCATTCTGATAGACATACTACTATCTGACAATGTGAATGTTACTTTTTTTGCATTATTATTATTGCTCAATATTTCATTGCAGCAATCATCTGATTTCTTTTTTGAATTTATCTTCATTTGTTCTTTACGAAGTTTTTGTTTCTAGTCCATATCTTAAACATTGTTACTGTTATTAAATTTTAAGCCTTTTTAATTTTGTGAAGGCAAAAAGTGGAAACCAAATAAACACATGTATATGTATAGAGAACATAAAAATTTTTTTTAAAGACTATCTTTACTCTTCACAGATAAAAATAGAAAGAAGTGGAACTCTTGGACACAGGTGTCAGTAATACAAAAGGGAATCACTGTTATTAATTTTAGGGCATATTTTATTGTTATTTAAAAAGCTATACATTCACCTAGCCTATAACTCAATCATTGAACCCCAAAATATTAACACAAAAGAAATGAAACATATCTATATGAAGAATTGTATTTAAATGTCTGTAGTTTCATTTATAACAGCCAAAAATGAGGAACAACTTAAGAATGCATAAATGAAAGATGAATGAAGATACAAACACTGGTATTTCAAAACAAGTTATACTTCTCACAATGTAAAGAATGAACTACTTCTATTATTAGTGATAAATCTCAAAATAAATATGCTATAGGAGAGTATCCAGAGATAAAAAGACTAAACACTTTATTGTATCAATGATATGGAAGTCTAAAAAATGTAAAATAATCTACCATGAAGCAAAATATACCAACGGTTGTCTGGAAGGCAGAGGGAGACGCTATTAAAATGTTCCGGGTAAACACAAAGTGATTAATAAGTTCATTATCATGATTGTGATGACAGTTTAATGGGTTTATAAAAATGTCAAAACTTACCACATTATTCTGTTTAAATATAGGCAGTTCATTGAATGTCATTTATATCTTATATCGAAGCTTTAAAAATGTATTTCAAAATAAAAATCTATATGTGATACTTGCTGTGACTTTTGCAAAATTATTAACTCAATATTTCTTTATTGCTTCTCTCCCTCATGACCTGAGTGACACAGTTAGCCTCAGTGGTGACAAAAATATGATTAGCAACGAAGACCAATTCCAGACGATTCAAAAAAGAATGCTGGCTGCCCACAAATGCCACATGCTGGTCTAAGAGATATCCTTTCTCCTCTCCCTCTTGCCAATGCAGGAATGGCCTTGAAGTGAACAGCCTAAAAAGCTTACAGAGATAGCCTTTGTAAAAGAATCGACAAAATCCTTTGGCTTATTTTCTCTGACACTGACCCAGGTACACAATTATTAAAAATTCAGGCAGTTCTGAGAATTTCAGTATGTACTTATCCTTCAGAACCACAATGACTGCATCTCTATGGGTGCCCTATTAAAAGAGGCAAATTCAAATCCCTTCATGCAGTCTCTCACCATTGCCTATAAGTGCAGTATTTCTAGAAAAATTACAATTCCATCTATAACCTGTGAAACTACCCTCACCAGTATTAAACAGAGAATATCCCTTGTAAACAAGACAAGAATTTTATGTTGTTCTCAGAAACACCAGAGGTTGTGACAAAAATTGCCCCCTTGTCAAGTTGACCTATGAGTTAACAAATTATTGTAAAATCAAGGCTAAAATAAGAATCAAAAAGCCCTGCAGTCTTTCTTTGGAGATTTTGGGAAGCAGTGCAAGTAGGCCAAAACTGGAGCAAATGATGTATTGACATCCTACTGTCCCCTGTGAAGCACACAAAGTTTACTGATCCCAAGAATACAATAACTGTTCATACCTTCACTGTAACAAATCTAGTTGTTTTCAAGTCACCCTACATAGTGAAGACAATGTGTGAAGACAACTCCAGAGATTGAAGGTGTCTTAACAATACAGCAGGGCTTCACTGTATCACAAACCAGAGCAATGCAAGGCAGGTTGCCTCAAGTTTGTAACTGAGAGTTGAGAAAATTCCATCTCAAATATTCTGTGAGCTTGAAGTCTGGAGTTTAAGACTAGTCCAAGCAATATAGTAAGACTCTGTCTCTACAAATAATGTAATCATCATCATCATCATCCTGCAAGATCCACAAGATCCCCCAAAAAGTAGTCTCATCTTTTCAAGAAACCAGAAGAGTCTTCTGGGTCAGGTCCATGGTCTAACTCCTCTGAGAGAAAGGAATGAGTGCTGAGGCTACTCACAAATTTTTCTGGTGAAGTGAATGGAAGACTGAAGTTCTGTCTGGAATCTGATGAGGTGGCTGAATCATCATTCAACTGTGGGCACCTGCCAACCTGCTAAGTGGTAAAAGCAAAATGGCTTTTGCCAGAGAAGTGGCATTCACATAATCCTGACAAGGTACCCCGGTAGGCTGAAAAATGCAACGTAGCTCCCACCTACCTGGAATTCATGCAGATGTTCAATGTATGACATTCAATTTAAGCAGATGGCTCCCTCATAAGGGACCTCCTCCAGAATTATACTGAACAAGAAATACCATGCCCTGTACACTGTTTCTCGCATTTGAATGTTCTGATACCCAATGAGAAAAGGCTGAAGGCTTTCTCATATTCACTGCACTTGAAAGGTACTTCCTGAGTGTATAATAAAGCTAGAGTTCTGGCTGAAGAATTTCCCAAATTTACTTCATTTATAAGGCTTTTCTCCAGTGTGAACTCTCTGATGTCGAAGTAGTGAAGAGCTGTGGCGAAATGATTTTCCACACTCACTGCATTCATAAGGTCTTTCTCCAGTGTGAATTCTCATGTGCTTAATGAGACTGGAGTTTTCAGCAAAGGATTTCCCACATTTACTGCACTCATAAGGTTTTTCTCCAGTGTGAACTCTCCTATGTTTAATAAGACTAGAGATATAAGCAAAGAACTTGCCACATTCACTGCATTCATATGGCTTTGCTCCAGTGTGAACTTTCCTGTGATTAATGAGACTGGAGTTTTCAGCAAAGGTTTTGCCACATTCATTGCACTCATAAGGCCTTTCTCCAGTGTGAACTCTTCTGTGTTTAACCAGACTAGAAGTTTGAGCAAAGGATTTCCCACATTCACTACACTCATAAGGCCTTTCTCTAGTGTGAACTGTCCGATGTTGCAAAAGTGAAGAGCTTCGGTGAAATGATCTTCCACATTCATTGCACTCATAAGGCTTTTGTCCAGTATGACATCTCTGATGAACTCGGAGTGCAGAGTTTTGGCGAAATAATTTCCCACATTCACTGCACTCATAAGGCCTTTCTCCAGTATGTACCCTCCTATGTTTAATGAGACTAGACGAATAAGCAAAAGATTTCCCGCATTCACTACACTCATAAGGCCTTTTTCCAGTGTGAACTCTCTGATGTGTAATGAGGATAGATCTTTTACTAAAAAATTTCCCACATTGCCCACACTCATATGGTTTTTCTCCAGTGTGAACTCGCTGATGGTGAATGAGGTTGGATCTTAGGCTAAAGGATTTCCCACATTCACTACACTCATAAGGCCTTTCTCTAGTGTGAATTCTCCGATGTTGCAAGAGTGAATAACTTCGATGGAATGATTTTCCACATTCATTGCACTCATAAGGCTTTTGTCCAGTATGAAATCTCTGATGAACACGGAGTGCAGCATTTTGGCGAAATAATTTCCCACATTCACTGCATTCATAAGGCCTTTCTCCAGTGTGAACACTCCTGTGTTTAATGAGACTAGAGGTTTGAGCAAAGGATTTCCCATATTTACTACACTTATAACGTCTTTCTCCAGTGTGAACTCTTTGGTCTTTGTATACATGTATACAACTGCTCTGCTTAGAAGGTGCTGCCTCATCTTCCCCTCCATGCCAACAACCTAAAAGCAAGGAAATGCTGGTGAAGTATATGTTGACTTTGTTAAGAATGTGCAGCCTATGACAAATGTGTCTAACAAACAAAAACCAAGTCCATAGAATATTTGCAGGGACAGGGAAGTGGGTTCAGGATGAGAGTGGGGCTGCTCAGCAGCTATCACAGAATGCAGAGGCCTCATAATGCAAAAGGTATGACCATACTGTGCAACAGAGAGAAAAAGCAAGGTTTGTAATTCCTTCCTCTGTGAACAATTTGTAGGACTTTACCTGCTAATGACACATAAGTACTATTTAGAAAGGTACGTCCACATCCAAGAAAATACAATTACAACACAGTAGTCTTTTGTCAGGTACTGTTTAAGAATGGATACATACTTCATACTAGAAAATGTATGTGCCAGTATTGAAGACTACTACAGATGGAACAGTGAGAAAAACAGGTAAGATGTGGAGTTCAGAGATGTGAGGATCAGTCCTGGCTGGATATAATAGAAGTGACAAGTATAGGATGAATAAATTGGCAAATTCTCAAGAATGGGCAAGAAAAGACAGAAAAAAAATGTGTGGCTATCCACATTGGCACCAAAATACTAGTCAAACAAAAGAGAATTGTGGCATGAACTTAACACAGCCTTGATATCATGCCTCTGAGATGCCACTCCTCAGAACCAGGCTGCCTCTAAGTGCATCTTGCTGAGGCTAAATTCATTTGCATCTTTGAGACAACCAAAGCTTTCCATCTTATCAACCACCATGAACACATATGTAGGATCTGGATGACACAAGTACTAAGGGAAAGACAAGACAGATGAACAGGCAACACTGGCTCAGACAAATCTAGCACTTTTTTTTTTTGAGAAAGAGCCTCAAGCTATCACCCTGGGTAGAGTGCCATGACATCACAGCTTACAGCAACCTCCAACTCCTGGGCTCAAGTGATTCTTCTCCCTCCACCTCCCAAGTAGCTGGGACCACAGGCGCTGGCCAAACACCTGGCTATTTTTTGGTTGCAGCCATCATTGTTGTTTGGCAGGCCCAGGCTGGATAGGAACCCACCACCTTAGGTGTATGTGGCTGGCACCTTAGCCACTTGAGCCACAGGTGCCGAGCCAAATCTGGCACTTCTTGATAGCCTACAGGAAAGGAAACTAAATACTACAAGAATTTCTTTCTTTCCTTTCCTCTTCTTTCTTTTTTTTTTTTCTTTCTGAGACAGAGTTTCACTATGTCACCCTTGGTAGAGTACCATGGCGTCATAGCTCACAGCAACCTCCAACTCCTGGGCTTAGGTAACTCTCTAGTCTCAGCCTCCAAAGTAGCTGGGACTACAGGCGCCCACCACAATGCTTGGCTATTTTTTGGTTGCAGTTTGGCCGGGGCGGGTTTGAACCCGCCACCCTCAGTATATGGGGCTAGCGCTCTACTCAGTGAGCCACCGGTGCTGCCCACTCCTGGCTGTTTTTTTGTTGCAGTTGTTATTGTTGTTTAGCTGGCCTGTGCTGGGTTTGAACCTACCAGCCTGGGTGTATGTGGCTGGTGCCCTACCCACTGAACTATGGGTGCCACCTTTTTTTTTTTTTTTGCCAGGGCCTTGAACCTGCCACCCTCTGGTATACAGGGCCAGTGCCCTACTCCTTGAGCCACAGGTAGCGCCCAGCCTCTTTTTTGTTTTTTTAAGGGCAGGTTTCCTTATGTCACCCTAGCTAGAATGCAGTGGCATTCATTATAATAGCTCAGAGCAACTTTAAACTCCTGGGCTCAAGCAATCCTCCTGCCTCAGCCTCCCCAGTAACTGCTACTCTAGGTACATGCTTTACTATACAATATTTTTCTATTTTCCGTAGAAACAGGGTTTCACTCTTGCTCAGGCTGGCCCTAGCTTCCCAAAGTGCTAGAATTATAGACGTGAGCCACCACGTTTGGCCTATGTATTTATTTATTTTAAGAGAAGAGATCTCACTATGTTGCCCAAACTGTGCTCAAGTGATCCTTCCACTTCAGCCTCTGAGTAGCTGGGACTACAGGTGCGTGCCACTGCACCTGGCAAAATACAAGAAGAATTTTAAAGGAAGGTAATGTAAGAATAGGCCATGGTCCATGTAAGTAGTGACTATGTTAGTGATGGCAATTCCTAGCACAGGCAGGCATGAAAAAATGTGAGATGAAGGAAATAGAACACAGGAGTCTCAGATCTGCAGTCACCCACACAGCCAAAGGGGAACCAACATGGCATACATTAGGGTAACTGCAAGACTCCTGATCCTGAATCCTTTCCAGGGAATATGAAGGAAAGCAGTTGTTGGGGCTGCTCTAGAAGACAAGATGGCACTACCCACACGCTAGTCCTACTAACTGAACTGTGTCCATGCTCCTGAGGTGAGAAAAGACAGTCTTGCCAATGGAAAAAGAGGGGATAGCAGAGACAAGTTCATGCACAAGGATGTGTGTGAGGGCCTTACCGAGGGAGGTTATAAGTGTCAAGTTCTCCAGCATCACGTCACGATACAGGCATCTCTGACCCTCATTAAGAAGACTCCATTCCTCCCAGGAAAAGTTGACAGCCACATCTTCAAAGGTCACACTGCTCTGTTATGATGAGGACAGATGAAACCACAAATAGTCCCTATGCTGAAGATCCACAATCCATTTTCCCCACACACCTACCTTTGCCCATCCTCCTCCCAAGGTCTCCAACTCAGAGGAAAAACTTTCTCACTGGTGCCATTTTGTCTTCATGGGCCCAATGATCACGGAGTACAACCATAAGCAATAAGAGGCAGGTAAACCAATAAGTATCTAAGCTGTGGTCCTGACATAAAAGGGATTCACCTTCTCTTGGGCGGCACCTATGGCTCAAAGGAGTAGGGCGCCGGCCCCATATACCGGAAGTGGCAAGTTCAAACCTGGCCCCGGCCAAAAACTGCAAATAAATAAATAGGGATTCACCTACTCTTTATCAGCAATTCCCCAGCTATAAGTAAGGTCATGTAATGCCAATACAGTGCCCTAGAGCCATCAGACATACTCCCTCTCTACATACATGTCCCACCCATCCTTGGACACCACAGATACATGCCCCTGGCCATTCCCACCTGACTGATCTCCATTAATGGCCTCCCTCTCATATCCCCACAGGTATTTTAATTCCCTACTTTCCCTTCTAATGGTAAGGGTAGGATTCTCACCCTAGTGATGGTAAAATGACAACTCCTAAAACAAAAATAAAAAACAAACAAACAAAAAAATGACAACTCCTGACATTGGTCACATATCATCAATAGTTCACTGATCAAAAGCAGTAGAACCTGTGTAAACTGACCAACAATAGACTGTAACAAACTCGTCAACATACAGAGGTGGTCAACATAAGGAACGAGGCCCACTGTATTGATAACGTACATGTGATGCACATCTGGTCTATGAAAATTAGGTCAACCTGAGGTGGTCAACTACAGAGGTTCTACTATAGACTCATAGCCTGAGAAGATACCATTCACCACAGAGGAGCACATGGGGATTGCACTATGGATAAAAGTAAGCAACCAGGAAGTGCTGGATTCAATCTCTGTAGGATAAAGATGGTGTGATGGCCTGATTCCCTTGGAAGAATGCAATTGGCTTGTCTGAATATCTCTGTGGGTAGGAATGAAATCAAACCTCATCACAGAGGAATAATAACCAGGAGCTCTGCCTGGTCCTTTTGATAAAAAGGTGTGTTAGGCTAGGATATATTAACCAAGAGAGCAGATTGGTTAAGGGATTTGTAGTCAGGCCATTTCAGGTCACACCAACATCACCAGATGTCAGCATGGCACATCAGATTGGACCTTACACCACAACATGGCTGACAACACCTAGAGTATGCGTGGTAAATTCAAACAAACTAAAATTGCCACAGAGTTCCTGTGTTTCCCAGTAGCAGTGGTAGCCCCAAATGATTCATATGAAGGCCTTAGTATATGAATTCAAAGCCACACAGAACCACATATGGTTTGAGATATGCACAGCCTTATCCCATTTCTGTACTGCATTTGCTATTCCCTCTGTCCACAGAATTCCAAAGCCCAGACCCACTGGTCACCCACCCCAGGCTTATTAATTGTCACAGATAATCTTTTCCTTTCTTTTTTTTTTTTTGAGACAGAGTCTCACTTTGTCACCCTCAGTAGAGTACCATGGCATCCTAGCTCATAGCAACCTCAAACTCTTGGGGACAAGCAATTGCCTCAGCCTCCCAGGTAGCTGAGGCTACAGATGCCCACCACAACGCCCAGGTATTTTTAGAGACAGAGGCTCTCTCTTGCTCAGGATGGTCTCAAACTCGTGAGCTCAGGACAATCCACCTGCCTTGGCCTTCCCTAGTGCTAGGATTATAGGTGTGAGTCATCGCACCCAACCACAGATAACCCTTTTCCCTCTGAGGTGAATAAAACACCTCAGATGCCACCAAAGTTGGCTCAAAATGTGGATAAATCCACAGAATGGTGAATAAGCACAAGTTCCCACCTGAGTGTCATTTCCATCCAATTATTTCTGTGGTTCTGCATCCATCTTGTCCATTTTCTCCTTAAAAGCCGATGTCCCCTGCCAAACTATGCTGTCTGATACATCTTCCTTATATGGCCACTCACCTTCCTCACCCTTGTTTCTAGGGGGTCAATACCATCATCCAAGTACCCAACCAGGAGACCCAACCTTCTCCTTGTTGTTCCTCTGAGAGCTTTACCACCATAATTTAATGATTGCCCTTCCTAAATGTGACCCATGGCTCACTAACCTTGGTCTACATAGTAGCTAATATATATTGGTTGTCTCCAATATCAATCTATCTCCATATAGCAACATCTGTATCCAACTGCCTATTTGATATCTTCATTCAGTACTTTCTGAAACATTGGAAATTCCTAATATGGCTGTGATATTAAGAAATATTTAGTCTTCCCCCCCGTCCCTTTGTGGGATACAACTCCTAAAATCTCTGGAATCTCAAAAGTGATGTCTTTGTGCACCCTAATGACTTCACTGGGAGCTGGCAGCCCCTAGGATAATTTCAGGATGAGGGATGGTCACAGAAAAGACTAAGACAGGATTAGAGGGCTGGAAAGTTTGTCCCAACCCTAGTTTTCTTTTTCTTTTTCTTTTTTTTTTTTTGAGATGGAGCCTCAAGCTATCCCCCTGGGTAGAGTGCCATGGCATCACAGCTCATAGCAACCTCCAACTCCTGGGCTCAAGCGAGTCTCCTGCCTCCGCCTCCCAAGTAACTGGGACCACAGGCGCCTGCCACAA
>CAUYQV010086284.1:0-33007 GCA_963574575.1 Galagoides demidoff | reverse complement strand
GGCGCCAGTCCCATATGCCGGAGGTGGTGGGTTCAAACCTAGCCCCGGCCAAAAACTGCAAAAATGATAATAATGATAAATAAAAATGCAACATTCTAAATTAGGCAATTTACTTGTGATGAATTCTGGTGTTACAAAGTTGCATTTCTTGTGGATTTTTTTTTCTTTTTGAGACAGAGGCTCAAGCTGTCCCCTTGGGTAGAGTGCTGTGGCATAACAGCTCACAGCAACCTCCAACTCCTGGGCTCAAGGAGTCTCCTGCCTCTGCCTCCCAAGTAGCTAGGACCACAGGCACCCACCACAACGCCTCGCTATTTTTTGGTTGCAGCCATCATTGTTGTTTGGTGGGCCCAGGCTGGATTTGACCCCGCCACCTTAGGTGTATGTGGCTGGCACCTTAGCCACTTGAGCCACAGGTGCCAAGCCTTTCTTGTGAATTTATTTCAGCGTTTGAATACTCTTAATCAGAGTATTCAGGGAAATCATGAAAACATTCTTACACCTACAGATAAAATTCATGCTTTCAGAGAAAAATTACTGCTTTGGAGGGAAAGGATTAAAAGAGAAAATTCAGTACAAATGTTTGAACTAGTAAAAACAAGTAAACTGGATAAAAATCTTATTGAAATAGCCAAGCGTGGCTCCGAACTTATAGTTCAGCAGCTAGGGTGCCAGCCACACACACCAGATCTGGCAGGTTTGAATCTAGCCTGGGCCTGCCAAACAACAATGATAACTACAACCAAAAAATAGCCAGGTGTTGTGGCAAGTGCCTGTAGTCCCAGCTACTTGTGAGGCTGAGGCAAGAGAATCACTTAAGCCCAAGAGGTTGAGGTTACTGTGAGCTGTGATGCCACAGCACTCTACTGAGGGTGACATAGTGAGACTCTGTCTCAAAAAAAAAAAAAAAAAAAGAAAAGAAAAGAAAAGAAAAGAAATAGCCAGGTGTTATGGCAGGGGCCTATAGTCCCAGCTACCTGGGAGGCTGAGAATCGCTTGAGCTCAAGAGTTTGAGGTTGCTTTGAGCTGTGACACCACAACACTCTACCAAGAGTGACAAAATGAGAGTCCTCCTCAAAAAAAAAAAAAAAGCAAACTTATTTAACAAATTTTACAAACTTTGGATTTATTGTACACAAATTTTGAAAAAAAAATTTCCTGCCCCTACATTTGACATAAAATATCTGGATTGTGTGAGAAATCCTTGTTTTAAGTGTGTATACATCAGCAAATTTAAATGTTACAGAACAGGAAGAGTTAACAAAAATAAGACATCACAGAGGATTGCAACTAAAATATTCAACAACTGATATTATAACCTTTTGGTTATCCATCAAGGGTAAGTTTCCAAATATTACCAAAGAAGCAATAGAAATACTTCTTCCATTCTCAAAGTCTTATTTGTGTGATACAAGCTTTTCTGCAATGAATAATATTAAAAACAAAAATTGATCACAGCTAGAATCCTTGGAAGAAGATTTAAGGGTATGCCTGTCCAAATTCAACCTTGCAAATAAGATACTCTAAAAAAAATTCAAGCTCAGATATCTCATTAAATGTTAAATTTATAATAAACAGAAAAAATATATAAATACATTTTTTAAAGAATTTTAATTGTGGCTCGGCACCTGTGGCTCAATCGGCTAAGGAGCCAGCCACGTACACCTAAGGTGGCGGGTTCGAATCCCCAGCCCGGGCCCACTAAAACAATGATGGCTGCAACCAAAAAATGGCCGGGCGTTGTTGCCGGTGCCTGTGGTCCCAGCTACTTGGGAGGCGGAGGCAGGAGACTCACTTGAGCCCAGGAGTTGGAGGTTGCTATGAGCTGTGATGCCAGGGCACTATACCCAGGGGGATAGCTTGAGGCTCTGTCTCAAAAAAAAAAAAAAAAAAAGAAAAGAATTTTAATTGTTGCTGGGCTTGCTGGCTCACACCTGTAATCCCAGCACTCTGTGAGGCTGAGGTGGGAGGATTGCTTGAGCTCAGGAGTTGAAGACCAGTCTGAGCAAGAGTGAGCAGACCCTGTCCTTAGAAATAACTGGGTGTTGTGGCCGGCACCAGTAGTCCCAGCTACTTGGGAGGCTGAGGCAAGAGGATCACTTGAACCCAAGAGATCGAGGTTGCTGTGAGCTATGAAGCCACAGGAGGGTGACAGAGTGAGACTCTGTCTCAAGAAATAAAAAGAATTTTAATTATTATACTTTTATTAAAAATTATAATAAATTGCTTTGTTTTATTTTTTGGTTGTGATGGTGCATTTTGTGTTAATAAATAAATCAAAAAGTATATTCTTTTTTAAATATTTTTCTTGGATCAACATAATTTTTTTTTTCTGGCTGGGGCTGGGTTTGAACCCACCACCTCCAGGATATTGGGCCAGTGCCCTACTCCTTTGAGCCACAGGCACCACCCGGATCAACATAATTTAAGTGAAACTTAACTATAGGTTCAAATGTGCCATGAAATAAAAAAAAGTTGTTGGTGGCACCTGTAGCTCAAGCGGCTAAGGCGCTAGCCATATACACTAAAGCTGGCGGGTTCAAATCCAGCCTGGGCCTGCCAAACAACAATAACAACTACAACCAAAAAATAGCCAGGTGTTGTGGCAGGCACCTGTAGTCCCAGCTACTTGGGAGGCTGAGGCAAGAGACTCGCTTAAGCACAGGAGTTGGAGGTTGCTGTGAGCTGTAATGCCACAGGACTCTACCCAGGGTGATAGCTTGAAGCTCTGTCTCAAAAAAAAAAAAAAATAGGTTGAAAAACACTGCTCTAAGCATTGCTTTTGAGGTTTGAGGAATGTCCCAAATTTTGATATATTTTCATTTTCATTCTGTTAAAGTTTTTTTTTTTTTTGAGACAGAGTCTTACTTTGTCACCCTCAGTAGAGTGCTGTGGTGTCACAGCTCACAGCAATCTCCAGCTCTTGGGCTTAAGCAATTCTCTTGCCTCAGCCTCCTGAGTAGCTGGGACTATAGGCGCCCGCCACAATGCCCGGTTATTTTTCTGTTGCAGTCTGGCTAGGGCCGGGTTTGAACCTACCACCCTTGGTATATCAGGCCGACACCCTACCCAATAAGCCACAGGCATGGTCCTAAGGATTTTTTAATTTTAATTTTTGAAAGAAAACATGTTTCCATGTTGCCCAGGCTAGAGAGGAACTTCAGGGCTCATGTGATCCTCCTGCCTCAGACTCTCACTGGCTGGGACTACAAGTGCCCACCTGCTCAGCTTAGTTAAAAATATTTTTAATTCCTCTTGAGACTAATGTGTCATTTAAACATTAATATTAAAATTATTAAAGATAATAAATATTTTTAATTCCTCTTGACCCATGTGTCATTTGGAAGTATATTATTTGATTTCCAAATATTTTCTAGCTATGAAAGTTCGCTTTTATTCCTTCCATGTGTTTAGTGTTTTAATAATGAAGAGGTATTGTACAATATTCTTTCTGCATTTATTGAGATGATCAGGTAGTCGGGTTTTTTTCCTTTCCGATAGTACTATGGTATACTACATTAATAGATTTTTGGATTTCTTTTTTTTTTTTTTTTTGAGACAGAGTCTCACTATGTAGCCCTTGGTAGAGTGCTGTGGTGTCACAGCTCACAGCAACCTCTTGGGCTTAAGCAATTCTCTTGCCTCACCCTCCCAAGTAGCTGGTACAGGTGCCCGCCACAACACCCGGCTATTTTGCTGTTGTTGCAGTTGTCATTGTTGTTTAGCTGGCCTGGACTGGGTTCGAACCTGCCACCTGTGGTGTGTGTGGCTGATGCCATAACCGCTGTGTATGGATGCTGAGCCATGATTTTTGGATGTTAAAATAAACTTGCACTCCTTGGAGAAAACCCCCTTAGTCAAGGGTTGCACTCTACTGAGGGCAACATAGTGAGACTCTTCCTCAAAAAAAAAAAAATCCCTTTGAAGGGACCTTTGAGGAAATTCACAATGAAATCTAAATTATTTGGTAAAGATCTTGAAGTTATACCTTGGGTAGTGGCTTTGCTCAGAAGTTAACCCTTGTGGGTGGCACAGATCCAGAATGGGCCACACTACAAGCCACACTGACCCACACCCACTTTTGGCTCCTGCTCTTCTAGCCTCCTCACCCCAACCAGCCATCACCCCACCATCAGCTCCCCCTTCCTCTGCTCCCAACCTTCTCTTTCTATCCCCAAGCTTCCACGTCTCACCTGTGGCCAATGACTCCTAGAGTTGGCACTGTTATCACATCCCTGTCTAGGGCTGTTATCAACAGGTAACATAGGGTACAGAGTTCGCTCCAGGTAAGGTCCCTCTAATGCAGATGAGGAGGCTAACCATGACCTTGGCATCGCCACACTACAGGCTTCCACACCTTTCCCCACCCTGGATGGCAATCACCCAGGAGCTGATGTAGCATTTCCTGTGGCCCTCAGTTCCCCTTTGACAACAGGAAATTTCTAGGGAGAGGTAGCGGTCTGCTACAGGGCTTGGTGTGTGTGAGAGGAGTAGCAGAACGGAAGTGGTTTATGGTCAGAGTGGCATGGTGGGCAGAGGCTGTCCACAGAACACAGCAGCAAGCAGCCTGATGTCCAGGCACATTGCATACGGATTACAGCTTTACCCCCTCGATCCCACAATGTGTGATCACTGCCCAATTTAACAGATGAGGGATTTGAACCCCAGAAAGGTGGAGGGACTTGTCTAAGGTCACACAGCTATTGGGTGTGGAGCCAGGACTTGCTCCCAAACCGTCTGGCTTGGGAGACTGTGATCTTTGCCAGCGCACTTTCTGATTTGAACAATAGTGGAAAGGGGCAGAGCAGTCAGTTACAGAGAACTTGTTGGAGAGAGAAAGAATGTGCATTTGTGAGCTGTGGTCTGTGAGGGGTATCTCAGGGCTAGAGTGGGCCTCAGTGAGGGGTCAGTGGGAAGCACAGGGGGCCTTCGGAAGTGAGGCCATGGTGGCCCAGAGGCCAGTACTGCTCATCCCTGGCTTTAAGGCCCACAGCTAGGCCCCAGCATGCCTCTACTTGCTCTGCAGGTTATCGCTTTGCCTTGCTAAGCTTCCCTCTACAGAATCCCAGCCTGTCATAGGTGCTGAGACCCTGGACAACAGCTCTGACCTCTGAGCCAGGTGCTCATGGCAGTCGCTCCCCTCAGGCAGCCTGAGGTACCAAGGCTGCTTCTCGTCTCAGGCCACAGGCTGCCCAGGACTTGTCCCTAGGACCCTGACCCAGGAAGGTTCAGTCTCCTCATCTACTTTGCTGGATACTGCCTGCACCATGGCCCAGAGTGAGGGCCTAGTCCCTGCTCTGGGCCACCCAGGGTGAGGGTCCCTCTCCCTGGGTTCCTTCCTCTCTAGGCTCTGTGAGAACAAGCAAGATGTTTTCATGTTCGTGAAGGTCCTTTAAAAGCACAGACACCCCAGGATATGAGCTGGACCCCTCTCCCAGCAGGCAGGGAACAGGGGTGGGGAGCAGGAAGCAAGAAAGAATGAGGAAGGCCCCTTTCTATGTGGCTCTGTCCCCAGGCTCCACTCTCATGGCCTCCCCTCCGCAGGCCTGGGTGCGCCCTGTACTAGCCCTCAGGGTGACCTTCTTCCATTCTGCTCATGGCTTTCTGAGGAATCCCAGGGTATACCTCTGTTTCCTTCCTCCCCAGCTGCCAGAGCAGTGAGACTATACTGCTGTCGTTGCCACACCCTGTGCAGAAAGCAAGATAAGAAGGGGGCTCACTTGTCTCTGTCCTGTGCTATCTTCATCCCCTGAGTCACCATGACATTCCAAAAGACAAGACTTCTCTCCTTATTTTGTGGCAAATGGAACTGAAGCTCAGAGTTTGTTTTGTCAAGGCCACATGGCTGGCGGTGAAGCCCAGACTCAACCCAGCAGAGTCCTCCTGCATCTGAGAGCATCCTGTAAATCCCATTCCAATCAGGAACCTCACAGGCACCAGGCAAACCCCAGAGGGAACCGGCCAATGGGAGTCTGATGGGCACAGACATTGAGAGTCTGAGGCCTAAGAGTGAAATTAACTGGACAAGCACCACATCTTTGACAACATGAATCTCAGGGAGACGGATGGCTATTCTGTCTTAAATAGAAAACAGTAATCATAAGGAGAAACGGGTCCATCTCTGGGCCCTATCCTCCTGGTGGATAGGGCAATGTACTAAAGATTCCCAGGACTCAGGAGTTCTCTCCCCATGGCAGCTCTCAAAGCTTCTGATGGAAACAAGACAGGGGCAGAATGACTGATGTCCCAAGGCAGGATAGCCGGGAAGGCCGGGAAGACCAGACACAGCCTTATACACAGCTCTGCTTGCCTGGATCCATGCAGAGAGAACCTCTGTCCACTTCTTGTGGCTGCTGTAGCAGATCAGGGTTAGGACATCGTACTTCCATTCTCTTATAATTCTGCAGGTCAAAAGTCCAAAATCAGTTTTGTTGGGCTGAGATCCAGGAGTTGGCTCAGCTGCACTCCTTCCCAGTTCCCAGGGGGAGCCTCTACTGGCTTTTCCCTCTGTGCTCCCAGCTTCTGGGGCTGTAGGCCTCCAGCTCCTGGCTCCTGAGCCCCTTTCTCCATTCTCAGGGCCACAGCCCCAGGGCCCCAGGGTTTGGGCCACCTGAATAACCCATAACAATCTCCTATTTTTTGGCTAGTGAGGGAACATTCACAGGCTCTGGGGATTAGGACCTGATATCTTTGGGAACCATTATTTAGCCTACCACAGATGCGCTCGCACAGATACAATGTCAATGTAGTCACACACACACACATGCATCTCTCACCTGCACATACCCACATGTTCCACAAGCTGTCATGGAACCACACACTCGTGTCCACACAGGCACTCTTCATTCCAGACCTCTGTCTGACGGTCTGTTCAGTCAGGTTTGGGAAACTGAAGAACTTGTCCTTGTCCCAGCATCTCTCAGGTGACTGTGATATAACACTGTGCTTGTCCCTCTGTTATGCCGTCTAACTGAAAGCCCTTCCTCACCCCTGTCTCAGGCTCCAACCTCTCTCTAGGCCTTAGCTGAAGGCCTCATTCTGAGCCAACCACCTCCTACGTGTAGACTACCTTGCTCTGCAGTTATCAGATCACAGCCATTGCTTGATACCACGCCCTATGTGGGTGAATACCACTTCATTACCACTTGGGGAGTGTTATTGGAATAAAGGAATAGCAGGAAATCAAAGGTCACTAAGCAGACCTCTTAAAGGGCAGCAGTGTGTGTGTGTGTCACAGTGTCCATGTTTGGAAGTTTGGTGACAATCAGAAGGACATGGCTCCAGGTCAGCCAGGTGAGGATGACCTCTCTGATGCCTGCCTCTGCCTAGAGTGCTAGACCTAGGGAGGAGACTCCATGGAAGGGCCAGAGCCCTCCTACCTCAGGTAAGTGCTGGTTCCCAGCAAGGTCATCTAGAGGCCAGCTGGTCTCAGTCCCCTGGGGCCTCCACCTTACTTGCTGACCCCCTGGGCCTTCACATCCCTGTCCACATCCTTCCCTCACCCCCATTCCAGGTTCAAGATGCCAAGGATCAGCCAGGCGAGGTGCCTCACGAGGTGCCTCTCAGCACTTGGGAGGCCAAGGCAGGTGGATTGCCTGAGCTCACAGGTCCAAGACCAGCCTGAGCCAGAGCAAGACTCCATCTCTAAAAATAGCTGGGCACTGTGGCAGGCATATTTAGTCCCAGCTACTTGGGAGGCTGAGGCAAGAGGATCACTTGAGCCCAAGAGTTAGAGGTTGCTGTGAGTTATGATGTATGACACCACAGCACTCTACCCAGGGCGACAGAGTGAGACTCTGTCTCAAAAAAAAAAAAAAAAAAAAAGGCAAGGACACCACAGATGGCATTTGTGAGGTCAGTCCCTGGAGCAGGGTTTCCAAGCTAAGCCCCACTAAAAAGGGGCCTGGGGTGGGATGGGGGTCCAGGAATACAGTCTGGGCCAGCCGGCTAAGGCCAGCTCTGCTCCAGGGCCCCCAGGGAGCAGAGGGAAAGGAGAGGGCACAGGCCCTTGTAGATTCCTCATCTTGAAAGTTTGAACTGACCTGGCCTGGCTGAGAAAGAATAAAGTGGAAGGGAGGGATGAAGCAGGAAGACCTCCACCAGTGCATGTGTCAGCATCCATGGATGCCCACTTCATCTTGGACCACCAAGACCCCTTGCCCCAGGTCTTGGGAGAAGAGAACAAAGTCTGGAGTCTCTCCCTTTCTCCTGCCTCTACACCCCTTACCTGTGGATCCGGACAACTCATTGACCATATCTCAGCCCCCAGCCACCATGGGCTCCCGGATACCGGAGTCAGGGAGGGGGTGACAGGACAGGGCCAGCACACTGGGGCAGCCCTCTGACAATCCTTGCCTGTAGCTCGGGTCCTGGAGCTGCTGCTGTGGCCCGTGAGCTGCTGCTGGCTGCACTGGAGGACCTCAGCCAGGAGCAGCTGAAGCGCTTCCGCCACAAGCTGCGGGATGCCCCGGCTAACCAACGCAGCATCCCATGGGGGCGATTGGAGCATGCGGATGCCGTCGACCTCGCTGAGCATCTGACCCACTTCTACGGGCCGGAGCCCGCTCTGGACGTGGCCCGAAAGACCCTGAAGCGGGCAGACGTGCGCGATGTGGCAGCGCGGCTTAAAGAGCAGAGACTGCAGAGTGAGCTGCGGATGGGAGGTCGCCGGGTCCCCTCCCCATCACCACCTCCTGTCTGGGTAGTCCAGCCCCGCTCCCTTCCTGCCTCCCTGGAAAATCCCCGGAGCAATCCGGGTTTCGGCCTCTTTATCCCAAATTCTTGGGCCCTACGGCTCGGACCCTGGGAGCTCCCGACCCAGACCTTCCACTGCGCCCCGCCACTCGGTGGGTCCTCACTGCCGGTTGTCTTTCCAGGGCTGGGCCGCAGCTCCTCAGCGCTGCTCTCCGTGTCTGGTAGGTCTCTCTTGACGGAAGGTGCAGGCCCTTAGAGGTCCTGAGCCGTGAGCCCTAGGTTGCAACTCGAGTGTCTCCGACACCACCTGGGGGTTCCCAACACAACAACTAGTCCAGGGAGGTGCAGGGAGGCTGTTGAGGGAGGAGGCTGTGGTGCAGCAGAAGAAACTGAGGCCTGAGCTGGGCGGGAGGACATCATTTCCCTGAGGTCGCCTGGAGGCAGCCCGCTACCGCAGGGTAACCCGTCCTTCCCACAGAGTACAAAAAGCGATACCGAGAGCACGTGCTGCGGGAGCACGCCAAGGTGAAGGAGAGGAACGCCCGCTCAGTGAAGATCAGCAAGCGCTTCACCAAGCTGCTCATCGCGCGGGAGAGCGCCGCCGCGGAGCAGGTGCTGGGGTTGGCGGAGGCTGCGGAGCGCGAGCGTGCCCGGCGCTCAGACACACACACCTTCAATCGGCTGTTCCGGCGCGACCGGGAAGGCCAACGGCCGCTGACCGTGGTGTTGCAGGGCCCAGCGGGCATTGGCAAGACCATGGCGGCCAAGAAAATCCTGTACGACTGGGCGGCGGGCAAGCTCTACCAGGGCCAGGTGGACTTCGCCTTCTTCTTGCCGTGCGGCGAGCTGCTGGAGCAGCCCGGCGCGCGCAGCCTGGCCGACCTGATCCTGGATCAATGCCCGGACCGCGGTGCTCCCATGCAGCTGATTCTGGGGCAGCCGCAGCGGCTCCTCTTCATCCTGGACGGCGCGGACGAGCTTTCACTTTTGGACCCCCCTGAGGCCAGGCCCTGCACAGACCCCTTCGAGGCTACGAGTGGCGAGCGGGTGCTGGGAGGGCTGCTGAACAAGGCGCTGCTGCCCTCCGCCCGCCTCCTGGTGACCAGGCGTGCCGCCGCCCCGGGGAGGCTGCAGGGCTGCCTGTGCTCTCCCCAATGGGCCGAGGTTTGCGGTTTCTCCGACAAGGACAAGAAGAAGTATTTCTACAAGTTCTTCCAGGACGAGTGGAGGGCCGAGCGCGCCTACCGCTTCGTGAAAGAGAACGAGACCTTGTTCGCGCTGTGCTTCGTGCCCTTTGTGTGCTGGATCGTATGCACCGTGCTGCGCCAGCAGCTGGAGCTCTGCCAGGACCTGTCGCGCACCTCTAAGACCACCACATCAGTGTACCTGCTTTACATTGCCAGCGAGCTGAACTCCGCTCTCACTGTCAATGGGCCCCAGGTGCGGGAACAGCTGCTGAAGCTGTGCCGCCTGGCCCGCGAGGGCGTCCTAGGGCGTCGGGCTCAGTTCGTGGAGAAGGACCTGGAGCGACTCCAGCTTCGCGGCTCCGAAGTCCAGAGACTGTTTCTTATCGAGAAAGAGCTGCCGGGCGTGCTGGAGACTGAGGTCACCTACCAGTTCATGGACCAGAGCTTCCAAGAGTTCTTCGCTGCTCTGTCCTACCTGCTGGAGGAGGAGGGGTCTCCCAGGGCAGCGGCTGACGGCGTTGAGACGCTCCTGCGCGGGGACCCGCAGCTGTGCCGCCACCTGGTGCTCACCAGGCGCTTCCTCTTCGGACTCCTGAGCGCAGAGCGGATGGGTGACATTGAGCGCCACTTTGGCTGTGCGGTCTCAGAGCGAGTGAAGCAGGAAGCCCTGCAGTGGGTGCAGGGTCAGGGCTGCCCGCCGGCGGCACTAGAAGAGACCCAGGGGCTCCAGGATGTGGAAGAGCCAGAGGAGGAGGAGGGAGAGGAGCTCAGCTACCCGCTGGAGCTGCTGTACTGTCTGTACGAGACCCAGGAGGACACCTTCGTGCGCCAGGCCCTGAGCGGCTTCCGGGAGCTGGTGCTGGAGCGCGTGCGCTTCAGCCGCATGGACATCGCTGTTCTGAGCTACTGCGTGAGGTGTTGCCCCACTGGACAGGCACTTCGGCTGGTCAGCTGCAGCCTGGCCGCCGCACAGGAGAAGAAAAAGAAGAGCCTGGTGAAGCGGCTGCAGGGCAGCTTGGGCGGCAGCAGGTGAGTCTCCAGGGCAGAGTTGCCTCTAGCAGGCCCTCCTGGGTGTGAGGCATGCGTGCCTTTGCATGCCTGTGTACCTCAGTGTCCATCTGGGCGAGGGCAGCGTGTCCAGACCAGATGCCTGCTCCCTCAGACAGGAGGGAGGACTCCTGGGTTGCTTTGTTTACCTCTTTGCAAGGCAGCTGCCCACCACCCATCTTTTTCTGTGGGGGTGGGGTCCTCACTGCACCCACCCCCAGTCATACACAACCAAGGCAAACCTCCCAGCGTGGGCATGCACTCGGGCCAACTCTCCCACTCCCCATTACCCTTCTTCCGTAAGTGTTGGAATAGACTATGCTCTCTGTGCCCTGGGCCTTTGCACTTGGAACTCCCTTTACCCAGAACATTCTTAGATTGCCGCCTGTCCTCAAAGCCTGCCCTGGCTCCCCCAGCTGGCTTAGGACCCCACTGGCCCCAAAAGTGTCTTGCTGGCCACCCTGCCATAAGATGTGCCAAGCTTATCCACCAGACTCTCAGCTCCTCACAGCGAGGCTTCTGAGAGTTTCTTTGGACTTAGCTCCAACTCAGTGCCTGCCCAGCTGTATGGTATCTGTTGAGAAAATGAGTGTTGGGATATTGACAGAGGCCGGGCCTGGAGTCCTGAAGACCCACACTGGGAATGTGGATGACATGCTCACACTAGGTGCTCATAGGCCACAGATGAGCAGTTTCACTCTGGGTTTGGTGGGAGGAGGATAAAAGGTGGGGGAGGTCCTGGCTGGTGGGGGAAGTGAGGGGCAGGGTCAGTGATGAGACCCCAGTAGCAGGGATGCGAAGGAGCCCTTTCTGGGAGGGCAAGATGGGCTTTAGCTTTCTCTCTTACCAAGCAGCTCCCGAACTACCATGAAACAACTCCCAGCCTCCCCACTGTGTCCACTCTTCGAGGCCATGACTGATCAACAGTGCGGGCTGAGCAGCCTCACGTGAGTGCCCATGCCCCAGGGGCCAAAGAGTGGGATGTTCTGGGAGACAGAGGGTAGCCTGGTGGCAATGGCTGAGGGCAGGTTGGGAGCTTGTGGTCTCTGGGTCTGGTACTGGGGTTGGCAATTCCACTCACCCAGGTGGGGGAGGGGAGGGCCAGGGGCATTTATAGGTTGGATGCTAGTAGGGAAAGGCTTGGTCCAAGTGGAAAGCAAAGTGCAGCTAAGCGTTCTGAAGGAGGAATAAAAAAATATATTTTTCTTCCAAAGGACAGCTTCAAAGTACTGCTGGAAACTGCTGGGTGACCTGCATTCTCAGACACAGGGGTGGGGGTGGGGGTGAGGTGGGGGATGGAGGCAGGTAAGGGAAGGGTCAGGCCCAGGCCTCAGCTCAGGCAACTGCAGATCCTGGCCTGCTCCATGGAGCCAGTAGATGCTATGTAGGAGGGCTGGAGTGAGACTTAACAAGGTCACTCATGTGTAATACTTAGATGGTAACTTCCCAGTTACTCTCAGCATCAAGTGAGCAGAAGGTAAGAAAAACTATAGGTGCCAGCAGTGATGGGCACGATGAAATAGGCTGTCCTGTGTCAATAGTGACATGGCAAATTAGCTTGGGGAGGGGAGGATGTGGCACTCTGGAGATAACATGGAGGCTACAAAGGTGATCACATTTGGCCTAGCAATTCTACCAGTAAAGTAAATGTTTAGGCCAGGCGTGGCTCATGCCTATAATCCCAGAACTCTGGGAGGCCAAGGCAGATAGACTGCTTGAGCTCACCAGTTTGAGACCAGCTTGAGCCAGAGAGAGACCTAGTCTCTAAAAGTATCCAGGCATTGTGGTAGGCACCTGGAGTCCCAGCTACTTGAGAGGTTGAGGCAAGAGAATTGCTTGTGCCTAGGAGTTTGAGGTTGCTATGAGCTGTGACACCACAGCACTCTACCAAGGCTGACAAAGTGAGACTCTGTCTCAACAAAATAAAATAAAAATAACTGCGTGTTATACCAGGTGCCCATAGTCCCAGCTATTTGGGAGTCTGAGGCAAGATGATTGCGTGAGCTCAAGAGTTTCAGGTTGCTGTGAGCTGTGATACCACAGCACTCTACCAAAGGTGACAAAGTGAGACTCTGTCTCAACAACAAAAAATAAAATAAATAAATGTGTAAAGATGTTCAGCATACCACTATTTATAATGGCAAAAATAGAAAATAGAAACAACACCACTACCCAACCATTACAGACTGGCTGACTAAACTATGGCCCACCTCAACTTGATGGACAATTAAGTGGTACTCAAACATGTTGAAAGTAAGATCTGTTTCAGCTCATCAAGAAGTCCATAAGGGAAAAGTGGGGCACAGAGCAGCATGTGGACACATTGGACACAGCTCCCCGGGGACACATGGTGACAAAGGGCCAGAAGGTTCTGTGGAGTTCAAGGAGGACCACAACCACCCAAGACTGGGGGTGGAGAGGTGGCTGAGTGGTCTACAGATGTGTGCTTCTTAATTACAGGCTGTCCCATTGCAAACTTTCGGATGCAGTCTGCAGAGACCTCTCTGAGGCCCTAAGGGCTGCCCCTGCCCTGACAGAGCTGGGTCTCCTCCACAGCCGGCTCAGTGAGGCTGCCCTGCGTTTGCTGAGTGAGGGCCTTGCCTGGCCCCAGTGCCAGGTCCAGACACTTAGGTGAGGCCTGGCCCATGAGGGACTAAGGGATGGCGCCCCCATCCAGCAGCTCCTGAGGTCAGCCCTCTCCCCAGGCTGCAGGTGCCTGGCCTCCAGGGAGCCTTCCAGTACCTAGTGGGCATGCTTCAGCAGAGCCCCGCCCTGACCACCCTGGACCTCAGTGGCTGTCAGCTGCCTGACTCCATGGTGACCTACCTGTGTGCAGTCCTGCAGCACCCAGGATGCAACCTGCAGACCCTCAGGTGGAGGGAGGGGCAGGAAGGGTGCTGGGGACACAGCCTGTCAACCTGGGGTGGGGGTGGATGCCTGGGGGTTTTCCCTTGGACCCTGAAGAGGAGCCCCGCACAGGGACCTCCCAAGTGACTCAGCTCAAACAGACCTGGAAGCCCAGCCCTAAGAGAGCCCCTTCTGAGCCCTGGCCATAGCCCTGGGCCTTGACCACTCTGCCTGACCAAATATCCATCTATTGTCTGATGCCTATGGCCATGGACTGCTCCAGTGATTCTGATGCCCTTTTACTGCTCAAAAGGCCCCTAGCCATTGCCTCCCCTGCCCCAGCCTCTGAAAAACCTCCTAAGTGACTATCCTCTGTCCCTGTTCCTGGGTCAATAGCCCTTCCCTGCCCCTACCTCCTCCTACTACTGCAGCACTACCCCTAGTCTTGACCTCTCCCCCACTGACAATCCGTTCCTGTGACTGCAGCCTGGCCTCCATGGAGCTGAACGAGGGGTGTATGCAGGAGCTTCTGGCTGTGAAGACAGCAAAGCCAGATCTGGTCATCACACACCCAGCACTGGACAGCCACTCTGCACCTCCCACAGGATTCAGCAGTGCCCTCTGAGGCCCTGAAAGACAGAGCAGGATGGAGAACTCTATAGTCAGAGCCTGCTGCAGAGGAGACCTCCCCATTCCAAGGGCTACCAGATGTTGGTCAGCCTCTGGGCAATTCTTTTGAGACCCTGGATAGGCCAGTGAGCAGGCCAGACAGACACAGCCTCCAGCCCAGTCCAGGCCTGAGAACTGTCCTCCCTCCATACCCTGGGGGACTCCTCCAATCTCACTCCCCCTCCACCTACTTTCCTTCCTGGGACCCTCTAGCCATACGCCTCACGATGCCCCCCCAGTAACAATAGCACTGGTTCGAGCTTCAACTAACTGAGCGCCTACTATGTGCAGAGTGACCCCTTCCTGACTGGGCCCCATCTACAATGTGGGCCCCACTAGTCTCTGCAACTCTGCCCTCACAGACCCCACAGGTCACTGTGTCTCCCTGTAAATTTGGGTCTTAGCATTAGGAGTGAGACTGTCACTGAGGCCATGTGGGTGAACCCAGAGGTATCTACTCACTGTCTAAGGCCTTTGGGAAGAGAGTTCAGAGGAGAGTGGGATAGAACTGGTGAACCTGACTCCAGGTGAAAGCCATGGTGGGTGGGCAGCTTCTCTGCACCAATAATAAACTCTCCTTTGGACTCATTTCCATTGGTTTCTGTTACATTTGGCCAGGTGCGCTAGCAGGTGCTTACAGCCTTTCCACCAATGCACCTGTACAAGGCAAGGCTGAGGTTTCCCCAGTCCACCAATGAAGAAGCTGAGGCTCAAGTGGCCAGCCTGACTGCAGAAAGCTCTGGGGCACGGTGTGGCTTTGATGGACAGGGCCAGCACTGATCAGCCCTGAACCCTGGAGCCTTCCCTGCTCAGCACTGCTAAGCTCAGTCAGCTCCCCAGATCCTAGTCCAGATAGGAGAGACCCTGGAGTCAGCCCCTCAACTTTCCTCTAATCCTCTTTCCAAATCGATTCCTTCATTCCACAAAACAGACAAAACTCCTGGTCCTCCAGAGCTAACAGTCTAGGCAGAAAGAATAAATACGTATGTGATACATAAAACAATACAATAAATACATATGTAATACACAAATATGTAACACCATAAATACACATGTGACACATGAGACAACTAAGATGTTAAGGACCAAAAATAAGGGGTTATTCCGAGACATAAATGAAAGAAAGCGGAGTCTAGGTTCTATGTGGGCAACATGGCCTTTATTCACTGGGATGCGAGTGGGCTGGGTTGGAAAAAGAAGTCAGCAAGTGGGTTAAGGCGGGGATGGGAATATAAGAGTTTGTGGGAGGGTTAGGGATTGGCACACTCATTCCTTCCTGGGCAGAATGTTCTTTCCTGGGCTAGATAGTTCTATTTGGGTGGGTCCCTACATTTAGCCCTATCAATAATACAATAAAAATATCTGTGTAGGTAAGAGCAGACTAGTACCATGGAGGGCAGTGGAGTGGAGGGAGAGTCTCCCACTGCATATGAGGGGACTAGAGATGTGCAAACAAGAGAAGCAAAGGAGCTCCAAGATACAAGAGTGCTGAGGCAGCACAACAGCAGGAAGGTAGTATGCTCAGAACTCTCTGAGAGCAGGGAGATGAGGTCTGGAACCCAGGCAGGGGTGGGGCAGGGTTTGTGGTTAGGGTTAGGGGTCTGAGCAGCGCTGGTGCATGGTGCATGGGCCCAGAAGGAGGCCGGGCACTGAGATGCAAGGTGCTGGCAGGACTTGTCTGTGGGTGGGCATGGGTTGTGGGACAGAGGGGCAGAGGTAAGCCAGGGCAGCAAGGAGCTCACCTTTGATGGAGGAGCCAGGGGACAGCAGGTTTGGGGGCACAAGGTGCACTGAATCCCAGTGTCTCCAGCTAGGTCAGAGTGAGAGAACAGGCCAGGGAACTGAGACACAGGGAGAGCAGACCCAGTGCCAAGTTGGAGGGGATGGGAAGACTGAGTTGGAAGCAAGGCTGGGAGAGCTGAAGGGTGCTCTCCAGGAGAAGTAGGCAGGATGCTCCTTAAGGGGGGGCACAGGGGAGAGGGAGGAATCGGAAAGAGGAACAGCCCGAGGCCTCGTAGGCCTCTCTCACCTCCACCTTTGGAGACAGCTTTGGGTCAAAAGTCACGCTTCTCACTCAGGTCCTGGCATGTCTGGTACTAGCAGAGAACACCAAGCCCACAGTAAGCAGTGAGGGGCATGACGGGAGTCAGGGATGCAACTGGGGCTGTGCCTCTGCCTCGGGCCTGAGCAGCGTCCAGCCCACTTGCCCCGCCCGCGGGAGGCCCTCAGGGGCGGGGCCACGGAGTCTTTCTGGTGGTGCAGCGACCAAGAACCAGGCCGCTGCTCCCTCCTCGGCCCCTGTGGGAGCTGCGGATCTAGACCTCTGGGTGGAGCTGAGGGACGCAGGTGCCTAAGCGGTATGTCTAGTGGACAAGCAGGGGTGCAGTGAGTCTCAGAGACCGCCGACCTGCCCTCCCCAGACCTGGCCAGATCAGCCCCGTCCTGCCCTCGGCCGGGAGGAGAAGAGGGGCCTGAGACCTTACTGGACGCTGGCCCCATCCGCCAGCAGACCAAATCCTGCCCCGGGAAGGTGCAGGGAACTGCGTCTCCTCTCGGAGTCCTGCCAAGCGTTAGGACTGGGGTTTCCGGGTGGGGGTTGGAGGACTGAGGCCTCAGCTGGGTCTCCAGAGATCACTTCCGGGGGATTGAGCCCTTTTGGGAGTAGACGGGGGTTCTTGAGAATCAGGCTGCCCGTCAGTCCCACACCCATTCACTATCTGGTGGACGGTGTTCTGGGGGCTGCAGAAGCCTGAAGAGGGAGGCCCAGGCCTTCACAAGAGCCGCGACCCTTTCTCCTGCAGCTAAAGGGCCCTTCCATGGAGGATGCCAATGAGGATCCCACTGTATTCACTGCCCATTCTCTGCCCAGTGACCCCCGGCTCCTGGCCACTGTGACCAACACATACCTGGGCACACGAGTATATCATGATACACTGCATGTGAGCGGTGTGTACAATGGGGCAGGGGGGGACACACACCGAGCAGTTTTGCCAAGCCCCCTCAATGTCCAACTGGAGGTCCCTGCAGAGATGGGAGAACAGCTGATAGAGACCTTTGCCCTGGACACCAGCACAGGTAGGGCCACCTACCCCCCAAGCCATTGTTCCAGGTGAGTGGGCAACCATACTAGCAAAGCCCACCTCCCAATCTTACACAGGAGTCTCACAAAAAGCTGCCGGACAAGGTTCCTCCTCCCTTCCATCTGGGGCTCCCCTGTACATCTGCAGACTCCTAGATAGAGGGACTGAGGCTCAGAGGAGGATTCCACTTCATTGTGGGGAGGTGGCAAGAGGTCAGGGGCACTTGATGACGACCAGGAGCCCATAGCTTTGGGAGGCTGGCAGCTTTGCACCCTTCCATGGATGATCCTGCCTTACCTCCTACCCTTCCCAGGCTCCTTTTTGCATACCCTAGAGGGCCCCAGCTTCCGAACATCCCAGTGCATCTATGCCCACCGCACTCTGCCCCATGTCCTGGCCTTCAGTGTGTCCATCACCCGCCTGTCCCAAGGGACTGAGCCTATCACAGTGCTGCTGCGATCATCCTTCTCCCCAGAAAGCCCAGACCTGGACCTGCATCTGGGTCCTGATTTCCAAGGAGCCCGGTGAGGAGGGGGCTGGGGTCCCGGCTGGGAGCCCAAGTGAGGAGCCCATCCCTGAGGCAAGGCCACACTCTTACAGGTATCTCTATGGCCATACACTCACCCCTGAGCAGCCTGGGGGGCCGAAGCAGGAGGTACACATGCTGTGGACACCAGTGCCCCCAGCTCTGACCCTTGGGGAAGGTGGGAAAGATGAGGCCTGGGACTTCCTGACAGTGGTGGGCAGCAGCCAGGCTGAGGCACAGGCCTGCCTCACTGAAGCGCTGCAGCTGCAGGCCAGGGGTGCCCTGTACAGGGCCCACACAGAGGCCTGGACCCAGCTCTGGGCAGGCTGTGGCCTGGACGTGGTGGGGCCCCTGCCCCTGCGCCAGGCCCTTCGTGGCTCCCTCTACTACCTGCTCAGTGCCCTGCCCCAGCCCGGGGCCCCAGGATATATCTGCCATGGCCTCAGTCCTGGTGGCCTCTCCAATGGAAGCCGTGAAGAATGCTACTGGGGCCACGTCTTCTGGGACCAGGTGAGCATCATACACCCAGTGCTAGTCACATGGCAGGTGACATGTGGGCATGGATAGCTACTGCCTCTGCCCTCCCTGGAATTGGGGGTGTGGTTAGGGATGCATAGGGGCTGTGGCAGAAGGGAAGGCTTCCTGGAGGAGGGGCATCTCAGCAGAAGGATGTGTAGGAGGTTAGTAGAGGGTGAGGGGACCGACCAGAGATGCAAAGACCCAGAGCTAAAGGGGCTCAAGGCACCTGGTGGGCAGGAAGAGCAATAAGGCCCGGTCACCAGGGCACTGTAGAGAGCACAGTGTGGCACTTGGAATTTATCTGAGTGTCAAGGAAGCTGTGGAGACATTAATCAGAAGAATGACACTTTCTGTAAAGACTTGTGGGACTGCAGGGGAGGAGACAGAGAAGCAGCTAGGGGAGAAGGCTTAGGAGACAGTAGAAACTGAGGGCATGGGATAGAGGGATGTGGTAGCCAGTGGGCATGGGGATGTCAAGGGTGACTGTGCTCAGGGTTGCTCCCTCATCATCTGCTGTCTGAGGCTGAGGTTCAGTTAATCACTCAGGGTTGGGCTACCTTCACTGTCCATGCCCAGAAGCTGGCCTGAGCTCCTGCCAGGGAGGTATATCAGATAGCTGGAGCTGGACATCTGGGTGAGCAGCAGAGGAAGAGCCTGGAAGGATGCAGAGGGCCCCCCTGAGGCAGGACAGGGCTCTCGGCCAGGGGTACTGGGCTGGACTGGGCTGGACGTGGTTAGAGGAAAGGAGTGGGGTCAGCACCCACTCTGCTCCAGAATGAGGGGCTGTGCTCACAGGACCTCTGGATGTTCCCGGTCATCCTGATACTCCACCCAGAGGCTGCCAGAGCCATCCTGGAGTACCGAGTCCGTACACTTGGCGGGGCCCTAGAGAATGCCCAGTACCTGGGCTATGAGGTAAGGAGCCTGGGCACCTGCCCACCAGGGCTCTGTCTGGGAGAAGACAGAGCACGCATCCTGGGTGTTCCACCCCAAGGCTTGTAGGGCCTCAGCAGACCACCCCATTGACATGTATCAGCTCATACCTGAAAGAGGAGGTAGGAACAGCAGCAGGGTTCCTCAGCCCCACCCCCAGGATCCAGGATCGCTCACTGCCATGGCCCAAGGTGGGGACAGACACCCAGGGCAGCATCCACTCCTCTGGCTCCTTGGGGTGAAGGCTGAAGGCATGGTAAAGTGGGTGGGCTACCCCTGCCCCCCGAGAACAGGGGCAAATCTACTCCATCCTCCCCCCAACCCAGGGAGCCAAGTTTGCCTGGGAGAGTGCAGCCTCAGGCCTAGAGGTCTGCCCTGAAGACATTTACGGGGTCCAGGAGATCCACATCAATGGGGCCGTGGTACTGGCCTTTGAGCTGTACTACCATGCCACCCAGGTGAGGCATGCCCCTGCCCTTCCTGAAGTCCTGTTTGGGGCCAGCCCTCAGAAGCTGGCTGAGGATGGATGGCTCATAGCCAGTCCATCCTTTCTGGTTGTCCAGAAGGTAGGCACTGGGTGGTATGACCCCTGGCCTCTGTTCCAGGACCTGCAGCTCTTCCGAGAGGCTGGTGGCTGGGATGTGGTCAGTGCTGTAGCTGAGTTTTGGTGTAGCCGTGTGGAATGGAACCCCAAAGAGGAGAAATACCACCTGAGAGGTGCGCACCTAGTGGGGAGTGCTCCCAGACCCAGCAGGCAATCTTGGGCACCTGGCTGTGCCACCCCATATTGACCACTGGCATGGAGGGCAGGTCCCTGAGACTCTGCACTAAGCAGCGTCTTGGACTTGTGTGCCCAGGAGTCATGCCTCCGGATGAGTACCACACAGGGGTCAACAACTCCGTGTACACCAACGTCCTGGCCCAGAACAGGTCAGTCCTGAGACCCACCCCCAGGCTGGGGCCCCAGCAGGAGCCAAGTGCGAGGGCTGGGGCTGCAGTGTCCCCTCCCTCCACCTCTAGCTTGCACTTTGCTGCTGACCTGGCTCAGGACCTAGGGCTGCCCATCCCTAACCAGTGGCTGGAGGTGGCAGACAAGATCAAGGTGCCCTTTGACTGGGAGCAGAACTTCCACCCTGAGTTTGATGGGTATGAGCCTGGTGAGTAGACTCTGAGCTCCCTAGAAGATTGCTCTCCCTTCCCGTAGACCCTCCATCCACCCAGGTACCCCACCTTATCAGCAGCACCTTCCCCAGGAGAGCAAGTGAAGCAGGCAGATGTTGTGCTCCTGGGGTATCCGGTTCCCTTCCCTCTGAATCCCGATGTGCGCAGGAAAAACCTGGAAGTTTACGAGGCTGTGACATCCCCCCAGGGTCCCGCTATGACCTGGGTGAGCAGCTGGGAAAGGGATGCCTGTTCCTTGGGCTGCAGTCTTCCCTCCCCATGCAGTGGGTCTCACCTCAGCATGTCCTCCAACCTCTGCCCCCAGAGCATGTTTGCAGTGGGCTGGATGGAGCTAAAGGACCCAGTGCGGGCTCGGGCCCTTCTGGACAGGAGTTTCACCAACATGGCAGAGCCCTTCAAGGTTAGCCTGGCCCCCACTTGGCCCCTGAGGTGGGAGTGGAGCCAGATTCAGAGAGAGGAGGGCATGTCCTGGTGTCCTGGCATCCACCCGCCCTTACCCCTGCAGGTGTGGACAGAGAATGCTGATGGGTCAGGCGCTGTGAACTTCCTGACAGGCATGGGAGGCTTCTTGCAGGCCGTACTCTTTGGGTGCACAGGGTTCAGGTAATCACAGCAGCTGGCAGAGGGTGGTGTCCTCCCCTACCTTCCCTTACACATCTCTCTTCCCTTAGGCTCACCAGAGCAGGTGTGACTTTTGACCCCATGTGCCTGGCAGGGGTCTCCAGAGTGTGTATCTCTGGCATCTCCTATCAGGGGAACAAGCTCAACTTCTCCTTCTCTGAGGACTTTGTGACAGTAGAAGTTATGGCCCGGGAGGGACCCTGGGCCTCACCACTGGAGGCCAAGCTTTGGCCATCACAGGCTCTGCTTCCCCTGGTGCCAGGTAGGGACCATTCCCAGACAACCCTCCCTCAGCCCCCCAGAGCCTGGGGACATTTGACCTCAGGGTGCCCCACTGTGTATGCCCTACCCTCAGGCTGCCTCCTTCTTGCAGGAAACAAAGTCTCCTTTCCCCGTTCTGCTGGCCGGATACAAAAATCAGCTCCATAGCTGCCTAGAAGTTTCAACTGCAGGAGTTTCCTGCAGAGGGTTTGGGGGTGTGAGACACTTGCTGCAGAGCTCAAATACCCTTCAGATTCACCCTTGGTTCCTCCAGCCCTGCCCCTGAACAACCAGGAGTGCTGGGTCCAGAATTGTCTCTCCTCATGGCCTCTCTGTGGCCACTCTTTCCACTCCCACCCCTCTGACACCTTCTGACCTGCAGCCCCAACCTACCTGCTGCCCAGTTCACAGGAAAGTCCAGGTTGGTTGGCCTCAAGTTGAAGGTCATCTGCCTCCAGCCTGAGCCCTACTGTAGCACCCCCAGGGAAGGGTGCCATGGGTCTGCCCTGTGGGCCAACTGGTGCCCACCACCTCTCAGTACTATATCACGTGGCCTCCCTAGGATGCCTTCTTGAGTCCTTAATTAGCCCACACTTCACCTCTGGCCTCTTGTACCCCACTTTTCTGGGAGCCGCAGTCCCAGAAGCAGCCAGAAACTTGGCTGAGAAAGCAGAGGCAGGTGCAGACCTCCGTGGGGATGGCAATGTGAAGGGCCTGAAGGAAGCGGCTTTGGTCACCTGCAGAATGACCCAGGCCTCTCAGTTGCAGCTTTGCCAAAAAGAAACTGTCCACATGGTGCCACTGAGGAGCAGGCATGGTGTGGCCAGTCCCTGAGCTCACGTGGTGGCTTAATCCAAAAGCTGGGCTCCACAGCCTCTGGCACAGACAGGGTGGTGGGAAGCCCTTCCTCAGCCACATAGCCTGTGGGGAGGTGTCCATCATCAGGCAATAGAACAGATGCATGAGAGCAAGACCCCAAATCTTTCCACTGACCAGCTAGAGGGGCCAGAACCAAATGTGCATGGGTTAAAGACTATGGCCCTGGGCCCCTTTGCCCTGGGTGGGGGGCAAAGCCCAGGGCCACAGCCAGAAGCTCTGCCCAACTCCTGGGCCTCAGCCCCTGGGGTGGGTCATTGGTGATTTTCTAAAAAGGACAGTAGAGGACATCTACTGAGAAATCCTGATAAAAACTGAGCCCCAGACACCACATCAGCTTAAGGAATTAAAGCAGGGAGACTTACTCCTCCGAGGAGCTTCCTTCCTTTTGAACGCAAGGACTGTGTGATGAGTCCTGCTTCCCTCCTCACTTGGGAGCCAGAGGTCCAGCAGCCCCAGAGCTCAAGCTGAGCAGGAGGTCTCCTCATTCCTGCACCTCCCATCTCTCTTGTAGGATAACCCTATTCCTTGCTCTTGGTGGAGACTTTGTCCATGTTCTCCAAGAAGCAGCCACCAGCAGAGAGCCTCATGGACATAGGTCTGCAGCAACTTGTGAGGGAAGGAAGTGTGTGTGGAGATGTCTTGCTGGTGTCTTGTCTCCTTGGCTCTGCTGCTCAGGAGCAGCATGTGGGTTGCAAGTGTGTGCCCCACAGCTGAGTTGCCCTAAGAGGCATCCTCATGGCTGCCCTGACGAGAACTGGGTGGGGTGCAGCTGATAGAAGCCGGCGGACACATTTCTTAAGGCCACTGTGACCAGGTGCATGCTTGCCCAGACTCACAGCCACAGTGGAGGGTGTGGGGTCTTGAGGAATGGATCTCTGGCCTCTGTGGGCCCCACTGAGGTCCCTCATCTGCAGAGTTGTGCCCATCAAAGTCTGTCCCTGGGCATCAAGGAGCCAAGATGGGGGCTTTGGGGTACATGCTGCCAGCAGGGCAGATGCTCACCCTTGCAGCTCTCACCAGGATGACTTGAGTACAGGCATCAGGGTGTGGAGGCAGGAGGCCCTATACCTGTAGGACATATGTGGCCTCCATGTGTGGCATGTGTATATATATGTGGTCAACTCTATGCACATAGTGGGGTGACCCTTTGAGGAGTGGTGAAAGGCCTGTCAGTGCCCATGTGCTGGGATGGCTGGCCAGGGTCTGCCAACCTGCCCAGGAGACTCAGTCTGGGGTAGGAAGGCTGCTAGTGATACTTCCCCTCAGGAGGCACAACTGAAACTCAACACCTGCCATGGGCCAGACCCCTGCCCCTCACTGAGTGGACAGACCATCCATCCTATCCTGAGGACATGTGTCCAGCCACACATGAGCTACCCTGTTACCAGCCTCTACATCTGGCATAACTTAGGCTCTTCTTGGATCAAACCTGGAGCTCAGGGTGGGCACACCATCTCCATCCCAGTCCAAGCTCAAGCTGACACATTGCCCTATCCTGGGATTAGCCCTGTCTGTCGCAGCACACATACATGCAGGGTCTGCTCAACCCTCAGACACTGTCCTCAGTTTGGGACTCCATGAAGGCAGATGGGCCAGTGGCTGACTACAGGGATGCCACAGATTGAGAGGCTCCATGTGGAGGGAAGGGACCCTGGGTGGAGTGTTCAAAACCTGAACTTCCTTACAGTTAAGGCCCCTGTAATTAGCCCACCCTGTCATTGGCCAGCCATAGCAAAGTCCCAAGGGCCTCACCCTAACCACACAGGGTTTGTATGTGTATGGGGCAACCTCCATTTGTTAAGCTCTTTTGGTTCTAGTGGATGTGTGTGGGATGCCATGTGGTGCACAAGTGAGGTAAAATATAGTAATATGAGGGCATGCATCAAGCACCAGAGGACTCAAAAGTATTGCCCAGCCCCCTATTTTTTCCCTGTCTGCCTCTCTGTGCACAGGTGGTGGGAGCAAAGAGGGAGGGAGTCTGTGCCTGTGTGTAGGATGTATGTGTGCATGTGGATGATATGTGTGAGCACCACCCAGGAGACAGTCCTCCCCCTGCCTTCTTAGCCACCCTCACTGACCCAGGAGGGAGGGAAGAAACCATGGTGCAAACTGAGATCTCTTAGAATTAAGGGGACACCTAGGGCCAGAGCAGCCTGGAAGGAGGGCAGCCCACGCCAGACCTCCGCCAGGAGCGCACACAGGTATGGACTCCCACTTAGACCACAATACTCACTAGGCCCTGCGTGCACAGACACGCTGCACATAGATGGCACAGCATGTGTGTGGAATTGAGACACACCCACACGTGTTCTGGAGCACAGGCCACTAAACCACAAAGTGGCAGAGATCAAAGCCTGGATCCCCAACTTTATTCTAAAATACTCTGGTGTCTCCACCCCAGAAGCCACAAGCTGCCCAGTGGCTAAGCTGAGGGGACAGTCGGTCACAACCCATCAGACAGAACAGGGCTGCTGAGCCGCAGTAGGGAACTTGGCTTTGGTAATGCCTAGGATAGCTCTCTCCCCCAGCCCCCCCAGAAGGAGGCCCTGGAGGCACTTTCTCCAATGAGGCACTTTAATTGTGAGTCTAGGTATGACCCCAGTGAGTGAGCAGGGAGAGTTAGGGGCAGAATTAGGGTCTGGGGGCCTCTAGGTTAGTGTCGGGTCCTTGGGTCTGAATGAGTTAGCATTAGATGCCCCTCTTGGGGTTGGAAGACCCTGGGGTCTGGGTGGGGTCAGGCTCCAGAGGGCCAGCACTGAGCCTTGGGGTAGCTCCCTGGATCAGTGTCCTGGGGTCGGGCCTGACAGGGTCAGTCATAGTCCCCGTCATCAAACTTGGTGCTGAAGAAGGCTGCAGAGTCCCTGGCCAGTCGGGCCAGATGCAAGGCACCGGTCACCACCAGCCCCAGGAGTAGCAGTGGCGGCACCAACGTCCACATTGCAGCCAGAATGTTGTAGCACTTGGCTTTGGAACCGAAACGCCGAGCTGCCTCCAAGTTCCCCACCACCTTCTGATCTCGGGCCTGTGGGGTGGGGGTGGGGGAAGTGGGGAAGGGTGAGATCTCTGCGTGTCCTCAGGCCTGGAGGTCCTGCCTCCCCCATCCAGACACCTAGAGGACCCCTGCTGGATCCACAATCTGGCTGGAGGGATGTGGCCTGACCCTGCCCTGAGCCCCCACCCATGGACTCAGTGACCATTCCAAGCCAGCCTCTGCCTACCAGGCCCTCTGTGGGTGAGGAGTACTCTGGGGTGTGTGGGCCCCCAGGGCTACTCCACTTGTTGAAACCAGAGTGAGCTCCCCCTCCCACCTCCACAGCCTATGAAAGCCTCTGCTTGAGGAAAGGGGGCCCTGTGGGTAGTCCCACATCCTCTGCTGGAGGTTTGGGTGGAGCAGGCCCTCCCTCTCCTGTCTCAATGAACAGCCCTGGGGGCCCCCACCTTGGCACGCCCTACAGAGCGCCTGCCACCCACCTTGACGGAGTAGGCCAGTGCCAGCAAACCCAGGCAGCACATGTTCAGGTAGAGGCTGCTGATCACCGACCACACCAAGTGATCTCGAGGGGGGGGTCCTGGCGTCCCCAGCGTCAGGGCCGTGGGGGTGGCACCATCAGCCTTGCGGGGCGTCGGGTGCCCAGGGTCCTCACAGGGGAACGACGTGTCCATGGGTACCAGCGCCGTCTCTTCTTGCTCCACTCTTGCTTCGAGGGTGGGCACTCGCTGACACTTATAGCCCCAAGCCCTCCCGCAGGGTGCTACTAAAAATAGCACAAATTACAGCCTGGGGCCAGCTCCTGGCCTGCTCCAGTCAAGCTGCTTCTGACCAAGTAGTGGCCACAGACTTCTTCCAGAGACCCCTCTGCCCCAGATGTCCCACCAGAGGAGCACTCCCCACCATAGAAGGTTGTGGGGGGGGCGGGCAGTGGCAGAGACCTCAACCTATACACCCCATCACCTTCACCCTCACTTTGGCCGGCAGCCCACCTCTACCCCTTCCTCTAGGGGCAGGCCATCTCAGTTCTGTGGGCAGCAAGAGCTGCCTCAGCATTGGGGGGTGGGGTGGGAGGGAGCCCCCACCTGGACCAGGACTCTGCCTCAGGACCTGGGCTCCCTGGACCTCAGAACTCAGGCTCTGCCCACATCACTTTCTGGTTGCCAGTGCCAGGGTGGGGGTGGGGACCTTGGGAATAAATATGTGCCCTCTGGTGGGTTGTAGGAGAGAGGCCACAGCAGGTAGAGAAGGAAAGACAGTCTGCCAGACCAACAGCAGAGGAGGGAACAGCAGGGGCAGAAGGGAGAGGCATGTTAGGGGGAAGTGAACTTGGGAAGTGAACCCCCCAAGACAGCAGGAAGCCACCCCACAAAGGTAGGTGGTAAGGGAGTCTGCTGGGGTTCCCTCCCTGTTCTTCTCCCAGCTGGCAGCTCCTTAGCTGCTCGCAGCTGACCTCCCTGTTCCCAAAATGCTGGTAAGTGGGATGGTCCTGTTTAGGGCTCACAGGTCCCTCTGGAGTGAGAGAGCCAGACTAACTCCATTTTGTGGCCCAAACCCCATTCCTAGCTGTTTACTGCATTCCTTAACCTCTAGCTTACAGGGCCGTACCCTGCAGCTCTGCCATTCCATTCCTAGTAACTCAACTGTAACTATTGATTATGCCTCCTCGGGTAACTGAGTCATCTGACCACAGTAAAACAATTAGTTTCTATTACCTTGAAATATTACAGGTATTTTCAAGGTGCCTCGACCTTAGCCCCTGGTTAAGAAAATCCCCCACCCCTCACCTGTACCCCTAGTGAAATCAACCACCAATGCAAATCCTTCATTACTAATGAAATCACTAACCACCAATCAAAAGTGTACCCGTACCCTACCCTGCCCCTCTTGCTTTCTGTACCCCATAAAAACTTTCTCCACCCTGGGTTCGAGGCTCTACCTCGGCTTGCACGCCAGGAGAGTCCGGGCTTCCTGGGGCCTGAATAAAACTCACCTCTTGCTTCTTACATCGGAGTGTGTCTCGGACTTGTCTGCTGCGGCCATTTGGGGGTATTTTTCGGGCATAACAAAGCGATTCTCTTGCCTCAGCCTCCCAAGTTGCTGGGAATACAGGCGCCTGCCTCAAAACCCAGGTATTTTTTTGTTGTAGTTGTCATTGTTGTTTGGCAGGCCCAGGCAAGGTTTGAACCGTCAGCCCTGGTGCATGTGGCCAGCACCCTAACTACTGAGCTACAGGCACCGAGCCTGAGTGTGTTTTCTTGGTAGTGTTTCATTCTGAGATTAGAAATGGAAATTTCTTATAGCCATCAAAGATCTTTGAGGAATCCAGGAATGATCCCCTGGAGTTGTATTCTTCCTCTTTACTTGAATACAACTGAACAGTTTCAATTGGAGAGAATAACCCACAAAAATGCAGGAGGCATACTATGGGCTCCAGTTTCTGAGAATTTAAAATGATAACGGTAATAACAGTTCCAAAGCCACAAACAGCACTGATAGACCAGGTAAGATTTGATTCTTCCAGGTGAGAAGTGACAGGAGAGGGGTTAATACAGCATTTCCTGGTCAGGGAACTGAAAGCTCTTTGACAGCCAGAACCTCTCAGATTCTGGACTCTGGAAAAACAAGAATCAACTTTTGCTGACAACTTCAGCTTCTGATTATCTAGGACAGAATAGAGCTTCTAAGGAGTTGGTTTAGAGGTGCTCACAAAAACACTCATTTTATCCATAGAATCAAGGACAACTTCAGATGGGGGAATTCCAAGAAAAAGAGGATTATTTCCAAGGGCAGCTTCCAAGATTGAGCAGCAGATAGAATTTTGCTTTTTGGCCCCCAGAACAGACAAAAACAGATAACTTTAAATATAGAGTATTGGTAGAAAGTGGGTTTCTCAGTAGCTGAGATTTTCGTATCCTGCATTCACAGAGCACTCAGGATGGCTTCAGGTTTCAGGACAATGAGAATCCCAGGAATAAGAAGGAGATACAAGTGAGGTTCACATGATGGTGTATGGGAAGGTTCCAGAATGAGCCTCCTTGGGACCTGTTTTGTTGACTCTCACTCATGTGATTCCTGCACAGAGTACTGTCTATGAGCACAGCTTGACTTTGAAAAGGGAACTAAAGGTGGGCGGCACCTGTGGCTCAAAAGGGTAGGGCACCAGTCCCATATGCCTGAGGTGGCGGGTTCAAACCCAGCCCTGGCCAAAAACTGAAAAAAAAAAAAAAAAAAAGGAACTAAGGGTCTGCAGTGCCACTGAGGAAGCCCTTGTTCCCTGTGGTAGGGGTTTATTATGGGACCACACTGGAACAGCAAGTGGCCCAGATTGCAGTTTCCAGGAGATCACCTGTGGTGATAAAAAAAGATTGGTGACTTTCCTCAATGTTATATCTGAGGGTGTTTGTCAAGATACAGCCATCCTTTAGTCATAGCAGGTACATTTTCTATTAATGTGAGAGCAGCTCTTTAGGCTCACCTAGCTGAAGGGACCTGTGAACATAGCAGTGCAGACCTATGACCTGGCCAACCAGCTGGCCTTAGTCTTCCTTGCTGAGGGCTGTTTCCTTATACTGCTGGATCCTAGGGCTCCAGCCCTGGGTGGACACACACACAGCTTTTTCTAGGAAGGACATGGGGACGCCCATGTCTGTTTTAGACATACACCATTTTTTTGTTTGTTTGTTTTGAGGGGATTTTTTTGAGACAGTCTCACTCTGTTGCCCCAGGTAAAGTGCTGGGTGTCACAGCTCACAGCAACCTCAAACGCTTGGGCTTAAGCAATTACCTTGCCTCACCCTCCCAAGTAGCTGGAATTATAGGTACCTGCCACAATGGCCGGCTATTTTTTTGGTTGTAGTTGTCATTTGGCAGGCCTGGGCCAGGTTCAAACCCAGCAGCCTTGGTATATGTGGCTGGCGCCGTAACCACTGTGCTATGGGCGCCGAGCCAGAACATTGTTATATTAGGTTTCGTCCTACATAAAATTACTCTCTTTCCTTTCAGTGTTCCTTACCACCCATATTTCATCTTATTTATGACCTTCTACACATCTCTAATCCTATCTACTGTTTCCCTTTTGCTTTAATTTTTTTTCTAATTTGAAAGAAAACTCCATCCCAGTTAAGTCTTTTCTTTTAAAGGCCTGAGAAAGAAGGCCTATGGATTTAAATGATTTAGGTCTCTGACCAAAGTTAAGAGTTGATCAGAAAAAAAACCCAGTGAACAGAAGTTCACTATTATTTTTGTGTGTGTGTGAGCAGAGGGACTTTAGAGTACACAGGTTTGTATTTTCCCTTCTATTCATAAGGCAGATGTAGGAGGGGGAAACAGAGACCCTGACTATCCAGAGAGAGCAGAGGAATGGCTCTAATATTATTATTATTATTTTTGGAGATAGAGTTTTATTATGTCACCCTCTTGGTAGAGTGCTGTGGCGTTTCAGTTCATAGCAACCTCAAACTTAAGGTTGAGGGCTTAAGCGATTCTCTTGCCTCAGCCTCCTGAGTAGCTGGGACTACAGGCGCCCACCACAACGCCCAAGCTAGTTTTTGGTTGCAGTTGTCATTGATGTTTAGCAGGCCCAGGCTGGGCTCAAATTCACCAGCCTTGGTGTATGTGGCTGGCGCCCTGAGCAATGGGCGCCCAACCAAGCTCTAATGTTATTAACATCAGTTTGTTTACTGTGCCAAGGTGAGACAGCTACTCCAAAATCAGCAATCCCTACGTCTAAAAGTAGAGCTTGTTCTGAATCTGGAGTGTGTCCATCAGACTGAAAGAGTTCCAGAAGGTCTGAGTTTCAGTGCTGGTTAATGCATTTCACAGGGTCTAGCAGGTGAGCATGATTCCCTGTCTCCAGGAGAGGGCAATGTCACTTCCAATGCATTTCTCTAGTAATGAGGGGATGGCCCCAATAGAGACTACTTCATGAGACATTTCTTACTCCAGAAACCAATAGTCATAGTGAGGAAAGGGTGCAGGCTACTGTCTTGCCTGAACCTCTAGAGAAACTCAGTCCCTGACGACTTTCTTCCATAGAGATAGCAACAATTCCATAAGCTTCTTTCTGCTATTAGGCCCTGCTTCTGGTCTGGCTTCCTCTTTTTTTTAAAATTAATTAATTAATTAATTAATTTTTGTTTTGCAGTTTTTGGCCAGGGCCAGGTTTGAACCTACCACTTCTGGTATATGGGGACGGCACCCTAGTTCTTTGAGATACAGGCGTTGCCCCTGGCTTCCTCTTATTGACTCTTCCTCCCCATTCTGGTTATCAGGACCTTAAAATTTTGGTTTAACATTCTGCTTGTGTACCCAGAGTCCCCCTTTTAAGCTTTTGAATATCAGGGATGAGTGGGGGGATTATGTGCATTGTGGAGATGAAAAAAACAAAACAACAACAACAAAAAAGAAGGAAATGGAGCAGGGGTAGGTAAGGAGCTATATCACCTGGAAAACAAAGACAGTGAGAGAGATTTAGTGATTTTGTAATCAATAATATGCAGCAGGTAGAATGAATTCAGAATGTCTATTGTTCCATTAGCTTATCTTGGTGAAGATGTATATTTCCTCCCAGATTTTGGCACCAAAATGTCACATGTAGGGACCAGATGTCAGGTATGTGTTACCTGTTTTTTGGTTTCAGGTGCCAAAGAATGGTTACTGGAACCAAGACAGTGGAACAAACGAACAGAATAAGTAGATACAAGTAAGCAAAAGGTCAAAGTTTATTAAAAGACAGACACTCCAGAGAAGGAACATAAGTACATTTTCAAGTGGAGAAGACCTTGGATTTAGTAAGATGTTTCCCCTTTATGCTGATTTCCCAATTCTACGTTAAGTGGTGTAGGGGTAAAATATTCATGATTTTTCTTGGAAAACAGGAAAGCTTCCAGAATGAGAGTCTTCCAATTTTCTATCCCTGTAAGGCAATTTCCAGAAGTTATCATTTTTTTGTAAAGTGTGATAGAACTGGTGTAATTTGTACTATATTAGTGAAAATAGGTCACTTGAGCCTACTGTCACCTTACTTGTACACTACACACTCTCCAGAGATGCTATTTTGTGGCCTTGGCCATATGTGCCCTCTCTACCTCTGAGACTCATTTTGTAGAGCAAACATTATTTCCATTTTGGGAAGCCTTTTTAAAATGCCCGCTTTTCTTTCTTGGAATCCCTTTCTGGTCAATTTGTTCCTTTTAGTATGGACAAAGGATCTCCTAGTATCATCTGCCCCTGTCTCTCCTTAGCCCTACCTAACAGGATAAACACAACTTTAAGGCTTTGAGACATGATTGACATTTGTCAAGTATTTTGTCCATATGAATTGTGATTAGAAAAGTATAAGAAATATTTCTCTATGAATTCTGTTATGTACTGAAAAGTATGAGTACTGGTTATAGGATTCAACACTTTCTTTACATTTTTTGAAGTTTTTTCTGTTATAAATTTTTCATATGTAGAAAGGTTTGAGCACAAGTTAAACACTTGTCAAGTTCTTCATATTTGTAGTGTTTCTCTTCAACTTGTATTCTATTATGTATGGAAAATGTGACTACTGCCACAAGACTTTGCCAAATCTTCATATTGTTATAATATTTCTCTGGTAGGATTTCTCATGGGCTGAAGACCACATAAACCTTTGCCACACTATTTACTTCCTTAAGATTTCTCACTGATATGAATACTTATGTATAGTAAGGTATGAGCTCCTGTTAAAGGCATTGCCACACTGTTTCCATTTATATGATTTCTCTCCAATGTGAAAGCTTTTATGCTTAGCAAGTTATAAATATCAGGTAAAGGTTCTTCCACATTCTTCATATTTGGAAGGTTTCTATTCTGTATGATTTCTTTTATACAGGGAGGTTTTGATGTGAGTTTAAGGGTTTGCAACACTGTCCCTATTTATAAGGTTTCTCTCCAGAATGAATTCTTATATGTCTACAAAGTTTCAAATACTGATTAAAGGCTTTGCCACATTGTTGACATTTGTAGGGTTTCTCTCCAGAATGAATTCTTTGATGCACAGAAAAGTGTGAGTACTGGTTAAAAGCTGTGACATGTTCTTGACATTTGTAGGGTTTTTCACCAGAATGAATTCTTTGATATTTAGTAAGGGTTGAACTAAGGTTAAAGGCTTTACCACATTCTTGATGTTAGTAGGGTTTCTCTCCAGAATGAATTCTTTGATGTTCAGTAAGGGTTGAACTAATGCCATGTTCTTGACATTTGTAGGGTTTCTCTCCAGAATGAATTCTTTAATATCTAGAAAGGTTTGAGTACTGGTTAAAGGCTTTGCCACATTGTTGACATTTATAGGGTTTCTTTCCAGAATGAATTCTTTGATGTACAGAAAGGTGTGTGTACTGGTTAAAGACTTTGCTACATTCTTGACACATGTAAGGTTTCTCTCCAGAATGAATTCTTTGATATACAGAAAGGCCTGAGTAATGGTGAAAGGCTTTGCCACATTCTTGACATTTGTAGGGTTTCTCTCCACAATTAATTCTTTTATGTCCAGAAAGGTGTGAATGCTGGTTGGTAAGTTTGTCACATTCGGTATCATTGTACAGTT
>CAUYQV010086282.1:0-33754 GCA_963574575.1 Galagoides demidoff | reverse complement strand
CCCGCCATAGCACCTGGCTATTTTTTGGTTGCAGCCATCATTGTTGTTTGGCAGTCCCGGGCTGGGGATTCAAACCCGCCACCTTAGGTGTACATGGCTGGCGCCTTAGCCAATTGAGCCACAGGCGCCGAGCCCAAGCTCAGTTTTAAAGGAAAGGAAAGGAGTATTAGCCAGAGAGTTAACATATTTTCTTTCTTTTTGACCGATCCCATTCAACGTTGTACAGGCAGACCTACCCGCTAGAATAAAGCAATGAAGAAAGAAAGGCCTAAGTATTGAAAGAAAGATGTAAAACTGTTCTTACTCACAACTGTGATTGTTTAGAAAGACTTAGGGAATCTATAAAACAGAATGGTGAATGAATTTAGCAAGGTCACAAAATACAAAATGAATACAAGCAGTCCCCAGGTTACAAAAGAGATAGGTTCTGCAGGTTTGTTCTTAAGTTAAATCTGTATGTAAGTTGGAACAGGCATTTACCATGACCCATTTACCCATCACCTGTAATAGCCTGCATTTGTAAGTGGGAACCGTACATGGATGTTTGTAACTCAGGGGCTTACCGTAATAGCCTCTGTTAGTAAGTGCAGGCTGTAGCAATTCAGATGTTTGTAATTTGGGGACTGCTTGTTTATAAAATTCAACTACATTCTTACATAGTAGCAATGATAATCTGGGAAATGAAATCTTTTTAATATCCCAATTTAGCAATATAAAAACCAAAAAGCACCCAGAAACAAGTTAGTGAAAGGTGTGCAAAGCTTCCATGCCGGCTCTGTGCTGAGCTGCTGATGGATGTTAGAACAGCCCTGCATGAAGCAGGAGCTAAGCCAGGGCCCGGACTGAGCCATGCACGGCTGCCAAGATGGCCGTTCTTCCCAAACTAGGCTATAGACTTAAGAGAATTAAAATCAAAATCCTGATATTTTTGTGGAAATTTCAAAGTGGAAATGCAGAGGATTTAAGATATTCAAAGGATCTTTTTAAAAAGCAAAGTAGGCCTCATCTTAATTTCTAGACTTACTATGAAGATATAATAATAAAGTCAGCTTGGTATGGGATTGGTATGGTGTCTCAATGGAACATAATAGCCCAGAAACAGAGCCGTAAATACACACATGTAGTTAATTGATTAAGATGAAGGTGCCAAGGGAACTGAATTGAGAAAGAGAAGTCTCTTCAACAGATGGCACTGGGTCAACAGGATATATCTTAGGAAAGAAAACCCAGAAATATTTACCTCACACCACACACAAAAATTAACCCAATGATCTATCTGCAAAACCTAAAGCTATAAAACTTACAGAAGTTTCATAAAACCTTTAGAAGAAAACCCTTGGGAAAATCTTTGTGACCTTTGGGCAAGTGAAAAAATTTTAGATGCAACACCCCAAACACAAATCACTGAAGGTGAATATTGACTTCTTGGGCTTCATCAGAATCAAGAACTTTTACTCTTAAAAAGAGACCACAGAGAAAACAAGCCACAATTAGGGAGAAAATGTACACAACCCAGATACCAAACAAAGGACTCACATCTAGCATATACAGAGTTCTCACAATTCAATAATAAAATACCAAAAAATCCATCTTTTAAATGAAAAACTATTTGAAAAGACACTTCACAAAAATAAGATATAGAGTGCCCAATAAGAACATGAAAACATACTCAGTGTCCTTAGTAATCAGGAAAATGCACAGGCACACCTAAAACCAGAAGGGAATGCAGCTCAGGTGTTCAAGCTAAGAAATCCAGTAATACCTAACACCTAAAACTGTAAGTAACAGTAATCTTTTTTTCTTTTCAAGCAATAAAACACAACTCTTGGGACCTTGCACTGAAAGATATAATGAAAAGATTCTAGCATCATGTAGAATTAAAGGAAGAAATGAAGAAGAACTGGAGAAAGATGTGACCTGGGCAACTTTAGAGACCTCAGTCATAAGGACTCTAAGATCATGTCTGGTAACATACAGGAAAACAAACTCAATTTCTCATATAATCATGTAATACGAAATATTTCTGTGAACTCTGGTCACCAAAATGTGTGGGGATTTCTGCCAGTAATCAATCAATTCTGCAGCTGGGTGTCCTCCGAGTCAGTTCAATTCAATTCTGACACTATCTACTTGGAGACAGCATTAGATCCCACATGGGTGAGGGCTCAAAACCATAAACCACTCCCCATCTTTGGTGCCAATTGCAAGCTCTAGGTTGTTTTGACTGTGTTTCTGACCAACCAGCTATAAATTGGGGCTCCCTGGACATCCTCCTTGGGTTTGATTAATTTGCTAGAGCAGCTCACCAAACTCAGGGAAGCACTTTACTTACGTTTGCTAGTTTATTACAAAGGGTGTTACAAACACAGAAGAAGCAACAGAAGGGATCCACAGGGTGGGCAGGTGGGAAGAGGCTCAGAGAAGGTTCCAGGCCTCCCCTGGCCTGCCACCCTCCAGGAACCTCCATGTGTTCAGCTGTTTGGAAGCTCCCCAGATCTAGGACTTCAGTGTCTTTACAGAAACTTTGTTACGTAGGCATAATTGATTAAATCACTGGTCACTGCTGACCAACGTTACCAGGGGTTGAAGGTTAGGGCTGAAAATTCTTTCTGGTGATTTGCCCCACCCTGAAGCTACCTAGAGGTTGGCAGCCACCAGTCAACTCATTAGCATGCAAAAAGACACTTAACACTTCAAAGAGTCTAAAAATTGTGGGGGTTGTATACCAGGAAATTCGACAAAGACCAAATATAGGTTTCACAATATCAAAGTCGCTTTGGGTCATTGCCATAGAAATAACTGATCCAACAGCCATCAGCACCACTCTAGTCAATATCCTAATTCCTGGGAAGGAATGAGTGACTGTCCTATTTTGGGTGACACAGCCATCCTTTGCTGAGTAGGGAAAGCAAAGAAAGGGGGTATAGAGGATGTCAGCTGCCCCACCAGCACCACATTAGATGAGAAATGAAAATGATGTACAATTACTCACAACAGAGGGAAGAAATGCTAGGTAGACAAACAGATGTCCCTGAGAAAAAGCATTAAGCTTTCCATCTTAAAGCCCACTGCACTTAGGGCTGTTGCCACCAGGGAAATGTGCAGTGTTGGGCGGCTCAGATCTGGGGACTACTTTATAGCCTTACCCACCCTTCCCAGGACACAAGCCCTCGTCCCTCTTCCTGAACTTCCTTTATATATTTCCCACACATAGAGCACAATTATTCTTTCTATGGCTGTTCGCTTTGAGCTACATGCAGCCACAATGGTTAAAGCAGATGTTGGCCACTTCTTTAACAGTCTTCACCCCAAGAGCTCAGGTCCTACCGCTACTGGTTTCTCCCAAACTCAATCATCCTTCAATCTTCCCAACTACTGTGCCAGTTTCCTTTTCTTCTTCACAGACTCTAAGCTGCATGATTCTGGCTGCTTCATCTTCACAAGGCATTCTTTCCTTCAGTTTTCTCATGATTTAATTTGTTCATTCATTATTCATTCAAAATCTAATGAACGCCTCCGTCAAAGTTAATACTAATCCTGTTTGTTTTGCTTGTTTTGCTGTTTTCCCACTACACGGTAAGTTTTAGGTCTGTTCCATTCATCATTGTTGTCTCCAGATCCTCCCATAGCACCAGACACATAATACACACTCAGTAAAACTGAACAAATGAGTAGATGAAATCATTAATATAAAATATTTCCACTTCTGCATGACAGTGCAAGGAGCTCCACAGAGCCACTCTCCAGTGAAACTGGTGAAAATTATAATTAGGATAAATAAAAGAACACTTAAAGGAAATGGTTCTAAAGCCCTACATCAAATGAAAAAACATTTATTTAAGAAAATATGCTAAAACTCAGTAAGAACTCCAAGAGTCTATGGATTTGACTAAAGAATCATACCCTCCTTATTCCTAGTGGTGAGACAGAAACTCCACTCTGGGTTGGCATAGTCAAGAACACAGGGCTTTCTCTCCTGTAAGCTTTCAGTCCCAGGAGAGAAAGGATATCAGCATTTTCCCACCAGCTGCTATTGCAAAGGCCAAGTTCTGAGAGCACAACAGAGATGTGGGAGCTTCTATTTTCTTCCCAAACACCACTCATGGAATGGAGGGCATGGTGCCACTGAGAATACTTGGAACATGAATGTCCTTCCTGCAGCTCACAGGGTTCCATGCCAAGGGAAGCAAGCTGGGGATGCTACCACCATCCATTCAGTATTCAGCTCCAAAAGTAAGGCTGCCACTCAGAAGTGCATCATTGTCCCTCTTCCCATGCAAAAGAAGAGCCATGACTCAGAGATTTTCTTCTGGGAAAAGTAAGCTATAGAACAGAGAGCTCCAAATCCCTCTCCTAAGGAATTTACTTCATTTGTAACAAAGTACAGAGAAGTTCAACCCAAAGGGAATTCTGAAAAACAGTAGAAGTTATGGTGAAAGGAGAGTGGGAAGAGGTTGATAGATTCATTGAAAATATAGGCAAATTGTAGATGGCCACTTCATAGGAGAGAACTGGGAAAAGAGACAGAAAGACGGAGAGTCAGAACAAATCTCAACTACTTCCCTCTGCAACTGTATCTTCAAAGAAACCTAATTTAATTGAATTTAGTTTATGAAGGAATGTACACACCAGGATATTGTTGAAAACAATAGCGCAATCAGCCTGCAATTAATGGTGCTTAATAGCTGGGTGTAGTCAGGGAAAGAGACTATCAAAGAAAGCTGGGCCCACACCACTTTCATCTCAGGGTGACTTTGGGCATACCTAAGCTGTGCCCCTGAGGAGCAACATCACAGGCTTTACACTGTTGGGGGGAAATAGACTTCACTAAAGTAATCTAGACAATGACTAAACCAATAAACAAGCAAATAACAATAATGAGCCCAAGAATAGGGAATAACTACCCAGAGTTGCTACAACATGTAATGTAATATGTCTAATTTCCATTAAAAAAAATGGGACATTCAAAGAAACAGTAAAGTATGATTCATCCACCAGAAGAAAAGCAAGAAACAGAAACTGCCTATGAGAGCAGCCAGAGGTTGAGTTTAACAGACAGGAACTACACAGTAGCCATTGTAAATACGCTCAAAAGATCAAAGGAAATCATAATTAAGGAAGCAAAGAAAGGTATGATGACGATATTGTGTCAAATAAAGAATAGAAATTATAGGGGAAAAACAATAAAGAAATAGAAATTATAGGGGAGAACAATGAAAATTCTGAAGTTAAAAAGTATAATCAGTGAAACTTTAAAATTCACTAGAGGGTTCAACAAACTATATGCTTGAACTAGTAGAGGAATTAGTAAACTTAAGATAAATTGAGAAAATCTATACAATATGAATAACAGAGAAAAAAGAATTAAGGAAAATAAACAGAGCATCAGAAAATGTGAGACACCATTAATGATATAAATACACCCATAAGGTGAGTGTCAGAAAGAGGGGAGATAGAAAGAGAACAAAAAATATTCAAAGGAAATGGCTGAAAAATTCACAAGTTCATTGAAAAACATTAATTTAGACATCCAGGAATCCCAGTGAACTCCAAGTACGAGAAATAGAAAAGGATTGACAAACTGAAGCACTGTAGTAAAAATCCTGAAGACCAAGGATAATGAGAAAATTCTGAAAACAGAAAGCAAAAAATAACTCATTCACATACAAAGGTACTCCGAATAAGGTTAACACCTGATTTCCCTTCAGGAACAATGGATTCTAGAAGGTAGTGAGATAACATATCTAAAATGCTCGAAGAAAAATACTGTCAACCAAGAATACTAAATCCTACAAAATTATCTTTCAAAAATGAAGACAGAATAAATTTCCAGATAAAAACTGAGAGAATCTGTTCCTAGTAGACATGACTTACAGAAAATACTAAATAAATTTCTTCAGGTTGAAATCTCTATACATAAAAGCAAAAAAGTACACCAGTAAAAGTAATTATGTAATTACAAAAACAGTGTAAATGCATATGACTTCTCCTTCTCTTAAATGATTAAAAAAGCAATTGTATAAAATAGTAAAGTGTATTGTTAGGCCAACACATATAGAAATGTAATTAATTTTCATATTATTGGGAGCAGGTAGGTGCCAGCCATATACACCAAGGCTGGTGGGTTCGAACCCAACCCAGGCCAGCTAAAATAACAATGACAACTGCAACAACAACAACAAAAAAAAAACAGCCAGGAATTGTGGTGGGCACCTGTAGTCCCAACTACTTTGGAGGCTGAGGCAAGAGAATTAGTTAAGACCAAGAGTTTGAAGTTGCTGTGAGCTGTGATGCCAGAGCACTATATACAGAGAGCACCTTAATGAGACTCTGTCTCAAAAAAAAATTTTTTTCAAATTACTGAACAAAGGAGGTGGATGGGAACATAACTATCAGATTAAAGAAGTGACTACAGATAGTAACTTGGATCTACAGAAACAAAGAGAATCAAAATCGTAAATATGTTAATATAACAAAATCTATAAATAAAAACTTGCTCTTTCTTCTCTCAGCTTCTTTAAAAGTCATAAAAGTATGTAAAATTAGTTACAATAATGTGTTTTATCTATATTTGTGGAAGTAATATGTATAACAATACCATGTATAACAAATACAATTATAATACAAATAATATGCACATCAAAAGAGGAAAAATAGAATATAACTATATAGACATAACATTTCTCTATATAACTGGAATTAAGTTAGTATAAATCTAAAGTAGATTCTGATAAGCTAAGACACTAGAGCAACCTCTAAGGAAATAACTCAAAAAATCTAAGAATTAAAATGTTACATTAGAAAATATTCACCTAATATAAAATAAAACAGTAAAGGAGAAATGGAGGGAAATTTATGGCTGTAAATGCCTAAATTAAAAAACAAAAAAGATCTCAAATCAATAACGTAGACTTCTACTGTAAGACATTGGAAAAAGAAGAGCAAACTAAACCTAAGGTAGTAGAAAGAAGGAAATAATGAAGATTAAAGAGAAAATTAATGAAATAGAAAATAAATAGATAAAATAAATAAAACTAAAAGTTAATTCTTTGGAAAAATTTACAAAACTGACAAACCTCTAGCAGGGAAAAGAAAAGAGAAAATGCAAATTACTAGAATCAGAAATGAAAGAGAAGTCATTACTACCGACCTTACAGAAATAAAAAGGATTATATAGAAATACTATGAACAATTGTATGCCAATAAATCAGACAACTTAGATGGAATGGACAAATTCCTAGAAACACACAAACCATTGAAACTGACTCAAGAAGAAATAGATAACCTGAATATACCTATAATAAGTAAAGAGACTAAATTAGTAACTAAAAAATGATTTACAAAGAAAAGCCCAAGCCTAGATGGCTTCATTGGTATATTCTACTAAGCACTCAGAAGAAGAATGAACACAAATTCTTCAGAAACTATAAAGTTTTCAAAGTACACAAGAGGAGGGAACACTTTCCTCCTCACTTTATGAGGACAAAACCCTCAATTATCCTGAAACCAAAACCAGACAAAGATATCACAGAAAATAAAATTACAGACCACTGTTTCTTATGAATATGGACATAGAAATCGTCAACATAATACTGGCACAAACTGAATTCAGCACCATATAAAAAGAATTATAAACCATGACCAATGGTAATTTAGCTCAGGATGCAAGGTTGGTTTAACATGTAAAAATCAATTAACGTAATACACCATGTTATCAAGATTAAAAAAAAAAAACACACACATGATCATCTCAATAGACAAACTAAAAACATTTGACCAAATAAAAAAATCATTCATGATAAAAACACTCAACAAAAAAGGAATAGAAGGAAATTTTCTCAAGTTGAAAAAGGACATCCACAAAACTCAAAGTAAATATCCTAAGATCTGAAACAAGACAAGAATGTCCATTCTCACTCCTTCCATTCAACACTATACCGGAGATTTGAATTAGGGCAATTAAGTAAGAAAAAGAAATAAAAGACATCCAGATTGGAAAGGAAAAAATATAACTACATCTGCTTGCAGATGGCGTTACCTTGCATATAAAAGGCCTAAGGAATCCACCAAAAAACTATTAGAATGATAAATGACTTATTAAACCTTAGCAAAGGTTGTAAGATACAAAATCAATATATAAAAATCAATTGTATTTCCATACACTTATGAATAATCCAAAAATTAATTAAAAATAATTTTATTTCCAATGTTGTAATCTAAAGGATAATCATTCATATCATAAATGACTTGTTAAAAATAAATCTTACTACTTATGCATTAAAACTTAAAAAAATAATAATTTTATTTATAATGTCAAAAAGAATAAACTACTTAGGAACAAACTTAATAAAGGAATTGCAAAACTTATACTCTGAAAATTACAAATAATTGTTTAAAAAAATTAAAGAAGAAGTAAATAAATGAAAACATCCTGTCTTCAGGAATCAGAAGACATAATATTGTTTGGGTGCCAGTGCTCCACAGATTTGCATTACTATTTAACACAATCCCTATCAGAATTCTAGGTGGCTTCTTTGTAGAAATGGACAAGCTGATTCTAAAATTCATGTGTCATTGCAAGGGACCCAAAACAGTCTTAAAGAAAATGAACCAAGTAGGAGAACTTATGCTTTTTTATTTCAAAACTTACTTCAAAACAATAATAATCAAGACCACATGGTACTGGCATAAGGACAGGCATACAGACCAGCGGAATACAACTGAGAGCCCAAAAATAAACCCATGTGTCTGTGGTCGACTTATTTTTGACAAGCACACCAAGATCATTTCATGCAGACAAGAATAGTCTTTTAACAAATGATGGTGGGTATCTTAGACTCTTTTGTGCTGCTATAACAAAATATAATTTATAAAGAATGAAAATTAAGTTCTCACAGTTCTGGAGGCTGGGAAGTTCAAGACCAAGGTCCCAGCAGGTTTGGTTACCTAGCAAGGATCCACAATCTGCTTCGACAATGTGTCCGCTAGTGAAGAGGAGTGCTGTCTCCCACAGCAAAAGGTAGAAAGACAAAAAAGGATGAACTCCTTTCATCAGGCACTTCCATAACAGCATTAACCCACTCATGAGGGTGGAGCCCTCATGAACTCAACACCTTCCAAAGGCCCTACCTCTTGACACTATTGCATTAGGGTTTAAGTTCCCAACACATGAATTTTGGGGAACACATTCAGACCATAACACTGGGACGACTAGATAGTAATACGCAAAATAATGAAATTGGACCCTGACTTTATACTATATATAAAAATCAGTTCAAAAAGATCAGAGATTTAAATAAATGTAAGAGCAAAAGCTATAAAATTCCTAAAAGAAAGCACAAGTACAAATCTGCATTACTTTGGATTAGAAAATAGTTTCTTATTTTCTTATTTCTTTATAGCACAGAAAACACAAACACCAAAAGAAAAAATACGTAAAGTGGACTTCATTGAAATTAAAAACTTCTATGCTTTGAAGGATATTCTCAAGAAAGTAAAAAGACAACTTGTAGAAGAGGGGAAAATATTGGAAAATGTCTTATCAAGGACTTATATCTAGAATATATAAAGACCTTTTAAAATTCAATAATAAAAAGATAAGTGACCCAATTTAAACATAGTTACAAAAATGTGAAGAGACATTTCTCTGAAGACTATATGTTAATGGTCAGTAAGGAGATGAAAAGATGTATAACATTTTTAGTCATCAGAAAAATTTGACTCAAAACCACAATGAGATACCACTTCCCATCCATTAGGATGGCTATAATATAAAAGAAAGAAACAGATATTGGCAAGGATGTGAAGAAATTAGAACTCTCATACCTTGCTCGTAGGAAACTAAGATGGCAGACTTTAGAAGGCAGTCTATCAGTCTGTCAGCTCTCTAAACACAGAGTTACCACATGACCCAGAAATTCCACTCCTAGGGACATATGAAGGTAAATGGAAACTTATGTCCACACAAAAGCTTGTGCAAAATGTTTATGGAAGCATTATCCATGGTAGTGAGAGGATGGAAACACCCCAAATGCTCAAAACTGGTTGAAGGATAAACAAGATGTGGTACATTCATACAAGAGAATATTATTCCGCCATAAAAATAAAGGTGTTACAAAAAATAACATATGTTATTTTAGGAAAAAGGAATAAGAGATTTAAAAACATTTCTATTTTACCTTCTGTTTTTTCAATGGGACCACATCCAGAAACCTTAACAAAAATTTTGAAATTAGAAATAAAAATGAATGGGGCAGCTCCTGTGGCTCAGTGAGTACGGTATCGGCCCCATAAACCAAGAGTGGTGGGGTCAGACCTGGCTCCAGCCAAACTGCAACAAAAAAATAGCCAGGCATTGTGGCAGGCACCTGTAGTCCCAGCTACTCGGGAGGCTGAGGCAAGAGAATCGCTTAAGCCTAAGAGTTGGAGGTTGCTGTGAGCTGTGACGCCACAGCACTCTACCAAGGGTGACAAAATGAGACTCTGTCTCAAAAAAAGAAAATAAGAGAAATAAATAAAATGAAGCATGCCTTTAATAAATTTAAACAAAGTAGATCTTTTTTTTCTAAATACATTTTGCTGAACCTGCTGCTCTGTCTTGATCATAACAGGGTCACTCCTAGGGACGCTTCTCCGGAAGACACTGGGTCACATGCGGCCATCCACAGACCTCGTTAATGCTGCATGACTATCTAAGACTATCTTATTATTTCCTTGTTTGTTGTCTGTTTCTCTACATGAAAGTAAAAATTCCATGTTCACTACTAACTCCAGGGTCTAAAACTGTGCTACTCAAAGTGTGGCCCAAGGATGGTACCAGTCCGCAGGTGGCGCTACCAGCCCAGGATGAGCTAAGTACAGACACTGTAGCAGTATGTTTTGTCTGCTGACTCTAAAAATGTGAAAAACTGGGCTTATATTTTGTGTGTCTTTGGTTTAGTTAATTTTTCTAGTAATTTTTTCATAGAATTTTTTTTTCAAGTATCAGGTTGTGATAGATTTAAACTTTTAGCAAGCAGTATTGTGCAAGTCCACCGAGGTGGTCCTTTTCACCACATATGGTTTGAGAAGCACTGGTTCAGGTGACCATCTAAACTTTTTGCTTCCTGTCCCTAATGAAGCGTTAAGGCTCAGAAACATCCCAAAAGCCAGGGAATGCATTTCCCAGTCCCCTTGTATGGAAGGGAAAGAAAACACTTGTCCTCAGAAAGTGAGTGTGAGCAAAGGTGACACTGTGTCCCCTAAACTGTCAATAGGGGGCTGTGCCCCTTAACTCTGAGGGTGTTTTCATGTGTCAACTTGATTGGGTTAAGTGATAATCAGATAGCGGGCAAAATGTTTTTTCTGGGTGTGTCTGTGAAAGTACTTCAGGAAAAGATTGGCATTTTGAATGAGTAAAGAAAATCCACCAAAGGCCAGGGAGGAGAACGATGGTCCAGTAGAAACCCCCAGTGAGGGTCCCTCCCCATGAAAACCTAATTCCATAGCTATCCACACAAGTGAGCACCTTCAGAAGAACCAAAAATCAGGTGAGCAGTCACCCTACCTGGTCTTAACATGATATCAAGGAAAGAGGTGCTGAAGAGGGCAGAAAAGATAGCCCTGCTTTGCCCGCGCCACCTACCCTCCATCCCCCAGCAGTGCTGGACTAGGACATGGAGTGGACAGAGAATCTGTGTGCCCAGTGGAGGGCAAATGAAGTGACTGTGAAGCTTTGCATTGATACTCAGGGCCACCCTGGCACAGACACTCAGGGAACATGGCACAGAGCAGAATTCTGCCAGTGACCACAGAGAGAACATTTAGACCACCCTGGCCAGAGGGAAATCCACAGCCCAGAGATCCCAGTTCCAGCTAGTCCCACCACCAGCCAACAAAAAGCAGCCTGGAGCCTGGGCCAAAGTTATCCAGCAGTTGCGCAACAAAAGCCGCAGGGCTTGGGCAGTTCCTGCAGCTGTGCTGGCTCAGAACCAGTGCACTCGGGGCTTAGTGGCCCGGTGAGACACCAGCTGTGGTAGCCAAACCTGTGCCACCACTCCCCCCAGCTTCAAGCAGTGCCGTGCGGGGAGTCTTTTGCCACCTGAGGAAAGGAAAGGGAAGAGTTCAGAGGACTTTATTTTGCAGGCTGCGTATCAGCTCAGCCACAGTAAAATAAAGTACCGAGCAGACCCCTGAGACCAGACCTTAGCTCCAGGACAGCCTTTCTAGACAAACCTTGGGCCAGAAAGAAACATGCTGCCCAGAAGGAAAGAATCCACTCCTGGAAGGATTCAACACCTGCTGACTAGAGAGCCCTTGGGCTTCGATTAAACATCAGAGGTAGCCAGGCAACAATCACCACTGGCTTTGGGAGAGACCAGGTTGACTTCAGGAATGACCTGGCATTGGTGGCCATGAGGGATGCCCATGTCACTCCTTCCCCAATTCTAGCAGCCCAAAGACTATGGGAAGGGAATGAAAAAGACTACCTGGTAGTCCAGGGAATCTTCCCATATCTCACCCAAGTCCACCAGGGCAGCATCAACAGGGGTCTGCCAGAGTCACAGCATCACTGGTCCTAGGGCACCCAGTGCTGGTATGGCTGCAGTAACCAAGACTTAGAGCATAATACACAATTCCCTCTGAATATCCAGAAAGCCTCCTCAAGAAGGTTCAAACAAGCCCAGAATGGGAAGATTATAATAAATACCCAACTCTTCAATGCCTAGACATCAAAGAACATCCACAAGGATGAAGAATATTCATGAAACATGACCTCACCTAACTAAATAAACCAGTGACCAGTTCTGGAATGATGGAGGTATGTGACCTTTCAGACAGAGAGTTCAAAAAGCTGCCCTGAAGAAGGTCTATGAACGTCAAGACAATACAGAGAGGGAATTCAGAAATGCATCATAGAAATTTAACAAAGAAATTAAAATAATAATAAAAAATCAAGCAGAAATTCTGGAGCTTTAGAATTCAATTGACAAATTGAGAAATGCATCAGAGTCTCTCCACAGTAGAACCAACCAAGCAGCCCCAAAAATAGGCTATTTGAAAATATACAGTCAGAAAAGAAAAAAGATCTAGAAAGTAGCCTCAAAAGGGAAATTCTGAGAGTTATTATCCTTAAAGGGCAGGTAGACAGAGAAACTGGGGTAGAAATTTATTCAAAGAAATAATAAAACTTTCTAAACTTAAAGAAAGATACCAATATTTAGGTATGAGAAAGTTATATAGAACATCAAGCAGATTTAATACAAACAAGACCACCTCAAGGCAGTTAACAATCAGGCTCCCACGGGTCACAGATAAAGAAAAGTTCCTACAGAATGCAAGAAAAAAGAAAATATAATATACACCTATAAAGAAGCTCTGATATATCTTGCAGCAGACTTCTCAGTAGAAACCATACAGGCCAGGAGAGAGTGGCAGGACATATTCAAAGTGCTGAAGGAAAAAAAAAAACAACCTAGAATTTTATATCCTGCAAAAGTATCCCTCAAAGATAAAGAAGAAATAAATATATTCCTAGACAAACAAGAGCTAAAAGATTTCATCAACACCAGAACTATCCTATAAGAAATGCTAAAAGGAGTTCTCCAATCTGAAATAAAGAACATTAATGAATAATGAGAAATCATTTAAAAGTATACAGTATCCTGGTAATGGTAACAGTGCACAAATAAAGAATATGCTATTGCGTAACTGTGGTGTAAAAATCACTTATATCTTGAGTAGGAAGATTAAAAGACAAACCTATCAAAAATAAGTGCAATGACTTTTTAAGAGATAGACGGATAGGAAAAACAAAAAGTTAAAAAGTAGAGATGAAGTTAAATGGTAGAACTTCTGTTAGATTTCTCTTTGTTTCTTTTAAGCAGAGTTCTCATATGTTTAAAGTAATTGGTTATAAATATATTTTTCCAAGCCTCATGGTAACCTCAAATCAAAACCTATAACAGATACCAAAAAAAAAAAAAAAAATAACAAGCAAGAAATGAAAACACACTACCAGAGAAAATCATCTTTAACAAAGGAAGACTGGAAGGAAGACAGAAAGAGAGGACCACAAAGCAACCAGAACTCAAATAACAATACATCAGTAGTGAGTCCTTACTTATCAATAACATTGATAAGGTAAATGGGCTAAATGCTCCAATCAAAAGACATAGAGAACCGAAACAGATTTTTTAAAAAGGGGGGGGGGGTGCTATGGCTCAAAGGAGTAGGGCCCCAGTCCCATATGCCAGAGGTAGTGGGTTCAAACCCAGCGCTGGCCAAAAACTGCAAAAAAAAAAAAAAAAAAAAAAAGCAAAGAGCCAACTATATGTTTTTTTGCAGGAAATACACTTCACCTGTACAGACACAGACACACATAGACTGGAAATAAAGGGATAGAAAAAGACATTCCATGCATTAGAAACCAGAAAGGGCAGAAACAGCTGTACTTCTATCAAGTAAAATAGATTTTAAGACAAAAACTGTAAAAAGAGACAAAGAAGGTCATTATATAATGATAAAGGGATCAATTCAACGAGAGGATAAAACAATTCTAAATACACAGGGTGTCAGAAAATATATACACATTTTAAGAAAGGGAAAAATGTATTAAAATTGCAATACTCAGTATATACTAAAAAGATTTGTTATCTTTGATATTGCATCTTGTATCCTATTTAATTCCAGAAGTCCGATATGAATTGAGTATTCAGATTTTAATGCAGCTTTTTCATTTCTTAAAACATGAATACATGTTTTTGGTACCCTCTGCATATTATATACTATGTATGTACTCAACACTGTAGGGCCCCGATAGTTAAAGCAAATATTAACATTATCTGAGCTAAACAGAGAAATTGACCTTGATATAATAATCACTAGTGACCTCAACACTCCATTTCCAACATTGGATAGACCATCCAGACAGAAAATCAACATAGAAACATTGGACTTAGCCTGCACTATAGACCAAATGGACCTAACAGCTGTTTCATCCAATAGCTACAGAATTTACATTATTCTCCTCAGTTTATGGATCATTCTCAAGGACAGACTATATGGGCCACAAAACAGGTCTTTAAAAATTAAAAAAAAAAAAATGGAAATCATACCAGATACTTTCTTTGACCACAATGGAGTAAAGCTAGAAATAGCAAAAGGAACATTTGAAATTGTACAAACACGTGGAAATTAAACGATAAGCTCAATGACCGGTGGGTAAATAAAAAGATTAAGAAGGAAATTTAAAAATTTCTCAACAAAAAGGAAAAGACAACATATCAAAACCTATGAGATACAGCAAAAGCAGTAATAAGAGGAAAGTTTTCAGTGATAAGTGCTATATCAAAAAAGTAGAAAAGCTTCCACCTACAAGGTATCTCAAAAAACTAGAAAAACAAGAGAAAAACAAACTCCAAATTAGTAGAAGAAAAGAAATAATAAAGATCAGACATGAAATAAATGAAACTGAAACAAAAATACCCACAAAAGATCAATAAAATGTTGGTTTCTTGAAAAGGTAAACAAAATTGACATTATCTTTAGCCAGACTAAGAAAAAAAGAGAGAAGACTCGAGTAAAAAAAATCAGGGATGAAAAAGGAAATAGTACAGCTGATAGTACAAAAATCTAAAGAATCATTAGAGACTATTATGAACAACTATATGCAAATAAATCAGAAAACCTAAAATAAATGGATAATTCCTAGATACATACAACCTACCAAGATTGAACCAGAAAGAAATCCAAGATCTGAATAAACCAATGACAAGTAACAAAATAAAAGCAGAAATAAAAAGTGAAAGAAAAGCCCAAGACCCAGTGGCTTCACTGTTGAATTCTACCAAGTGTTCAAAAAGAACTAATAACAATACTTAAACTATTTCAAAAAATCAAGGAGGAAGGAAGCCTCCCAAACTCATTCTATGAGGCCTCTACCACCCTGATACCAAAACCAAAGACATAACAACAACAACAAAACTACAGGCCACTATCTCTGATGAACATAGATGAAAAAGTCCTCAAAATACTGGCAAACTGAATGTAACAACACATTCATCTCTGGGATGCAAGGATGGTTCAACATGTGCAAATCAATCAATGTGATATATCATATCAACAGAACACAGGACAAAAGCCATATGATCATTTTAATTTATGTTGAAAAAACACTTGATAAAATTCAATATCTGTTCATTATAAAAACTCACAAAAAACTGGGTCTAGAAGGAGCTTACCTCAACACAACAAAAACCACCATGACAGACCCACGGCTGTGGCTTATACTGAATGTGGAATAACTGAAAGCCTTTTCTCTAAGGTCTGGAACAAGACGAGGATGCCCACTTCACCACTGTTATTCAATATAGTACTGGAGGTCCTAGCTAGAGTAATCAGATAAGAAAAAGAAATCAAGGGTATCCAAAGTGAAAAGGAAAAAGCCAAATTATCCCTGATTTGCAGACAATATGATCTTATATCTAGAAAAACCTAAAGACTCCACTCACAAGCTATTAGAACTGATAAACAAACTCAGTGAAGTTGCAGGATACTAAATCAACACACAAAAATTAATGGCATTTCTCTATGCCAAAAGTAAACAATCTAAAAAGAAACCAAAAAAAAAATCCCATTTACAATAACTAAAAATAAAATAAAATACCTAGGAATAAACTTAGCCAAAGAAATGAAAGATCTGTATAATGAAAACCATAAAATATTGATGAAGGAAATTGAAGAGGACACAACTAAATAGAAAGATACTCCATGCTCCTGGACTGGAAGAATCAATATTGTTAAAATGTCTGTAAGACCCAAAGCAATCTACCAATTAAAAGTAATCCCCATCAAAATATCAATGGCATTCTTCACAGAAATAGGAAAAATAATCCTAAAATTTATATGGAACCACAAAAAATGCAGAATAGCCAAAGCCATCTTGAGCAAAAAGGACAAAACTGAAGAAATCACATTACCCAACTCCAAATTATACTACAGAGCTATGGTAATCAAAACAGCATGGTCCTGGCATAAGTATGAATACTTAGACCAATGGAACAGGATGGAGAACTCAGGAATAAATCCACACATGTACAGTGAACTCCTCTTCCACAAAGTTGCCAAGAACCTACAGCAGGGAAAGGATGGTCTCTGCAATAAATAGCACTTGGGGAAACTAGATATCCACATGAAGAATAATGGAACTAGGCCCTTACCTCACACCATATACAACAATCAAATCAAAGTGACTTGGAGACTTAAATCTAAGATCTGGAACTATATAACTACTAAAAACAAAAAAATGGAGAAATGCTCCAGGGCATTGGCCTGGGCAAAGACTTCTTGGGTAGTCCCCCAAAGCACAGGCCCCCACAGCAAAGTTGGACAAACGGGGTCCCATCCAGCTAGAGCTTCTTCACAGCAAAGAAAAGAGTCAATGCAGTGAGGAGACAACCCGCAGAATGGGAGACAGCATTTGCCAACCACCCATCTGACAAGGCGTCATTAACTAACTATGGAAGGAGCTCCAAACAATTGACAGAAAACAATTAAATAAATCTGATTACAATGTGAGAAAAGGATCCCAATAGGCATTTCTCAAAAGGAGATGTACAAATGGCCAACAAGTATATGAAAATGCTCCCCATCACCTGTCATCACAGAAATGCCAATCAGAGTTACAATGAGATATCACCAAAAAGACTGCAGTGAGGCCTGTGGCTCAAAGGGGTAGGACGCTGGCCCCATATGCCGGAGGTGGCGGGTTCAAACCCAGCCCTGGCCAAAAACTGCAAAAAAAAAAAAAAAAGACTGGAATGAATGCTGGAACAGATGTGGAGAAAAGTAAATCAGTGCAGCCATTATGGAGAACAGTATGATGGTTCCTTAAAAAACTATGAAGAGAACTACCACATGACCCAACAATCCACTGCTGGGTACACCCGAGGGTGCCGAAAACATGTATACATATTTTAAGAAAGGAAAAAAATCTGTACTAAAATTTTAATACTCAATATGGGGAGGGAGGGATGGGCGGTTATTTACCTATGAGTTTCAAAAGCTGAATGTTGGCTTGGCACCCATAGCTCAGTGGGTAGGGCACTGGCCACATACACTGGGGCTGGCTGGTTCAAACACAGCCCGGGCCAGCCAAACAACAATGACAACTACCACAAAAAAATAGTGAGGCGTTGTAGCGGGCGCCTGTAGTCCCGGCTACTTGGGAGGCTGAGACAAGAACATCACTTGAGCCCAAGAGTTTGAAGTTGCTGTGAGCTATGATGCCACAGCACTCTACCAAGAGCAACAAGTGAGACTCTGTCGCCAAAAATAAAACAAAGCTATTTTGCCAAAGAAAACACAGAAGACCACCAGACCACGAATACCCACTTGGACTCTGACATGTCTAGGAAATAGGTTTGGTTAATGAAGCTCAGGACTCACTTGTTACACCAGGAGGATTACCTTAAATAACAGGGTGCTCCACTGGGGTTGTTGAATGACTGAATAAACAGACAAATGCCCGAACGGGGAAGAGCCACGACAAGTGCCAGCAGACAAACTGTGGTTTGTTAAAAAGCTTGTGTCAGAATCAAAAACAAGCAACTCTTGGAAAAAAAAAAAAAGAACGTAGTAAATTAAGTGATGTGCTTATTGTCGCTACTAGGAACAGAAAGTTTATGTGTCAGCAGGGGTCCATGGACCATACTTAGAAAACCTTGCATTAGAGGACATTTTCTAAGTCTTGCAAGAATCTAAAATTATGTTTAAAAGCACACATACAAGTGTTTGTAAAACCCATTCAATCTAACCTCCCACTTTGGGTTTACTTCTAAATTGATCATTACATGTAAAGTAGTGATTGTTAATTAAATCATGTGTGTTTCAAACAGGTCTGTATGTGCATTTATGCATGCATCCCTATCTGTCTACTGATCAATACAAATTCTAAATACTCTACTGAGTGTGCACCAGAGTGTGAAATACACGCTGGGGAGCCATCAGCTGTCTGATCTGAGTAACACCCACATACCTGGAACATACAAATGTACGTCAGTGCTTCGGAAGGCGCCTGTTTTAAATAAACTTTTCACATTTGTTATTTAATTTTCATTATCATTTCATGGAATAAAATTATTTGCATGTTACACGTCAAAAAACTGATGGGTGGCGCCTGGGGCTCGAAGGAGGAGCGCGCCAGCCCCAGAGGCCAGAGGTGGCGGGTTCAAACCCACTGTGGGCCAAAAAAAGGGCAAAAAAAAAAAAAAAAAAACCTGAGACCACCTAGGCCAAGTGATATTAGGAGGTGATAAAGGTAATTACTGACAAGTTCCAATAATACCTACTCTTACAGAAAAAGAAAACTTAAGGGACCCAAATTATCTAGTTAATTTATCTTTACCTGTCAAAGTCCGAACGATTTCTTCACGTTGTTAATGCTGACATACTCACAGTGGTAAGTAAGGGAAGCAAAGGGTCAGATCTACATTGCTTACATTTATCCAGAATTTCTACTTAAAAAAATAAGTTGAGTAAACACAAGTCTGTTTTTAAGAGTCTGCCGTTCTCCTGTACTAAGGCTTCTTGTGCTATAAACAGTTCCCATCAGAACTGAGAATTTGTTGCATCCTTTCTAAGTTTTGAAGAGTTTTTTTTTCTTTCAAATCATCTTTCACCTTTCAATCTGTAAGTTCACAGTCTGCTGAGTCCTGGGGCCAGGTGTCCAGAGTTCGCGTGGTAAAGGTCAGCCTGCTCAGACAGCTCCCAGGTCACCTGCGCCACGTATTCGCCAGCTTTGAGCCTCAAAATTTTTCAGTTAAGATATAAAAACTTCAGTTAAATTTTTCATATGCATGTTTTATGATGACAGGCCCACACCTCTGAACCTTTTCATCCCAGAAATTCCAAGGACCTGGGAGGATCCAGTCATTCAGATAAGCCTCTGAGCACAGAGATGGTCCTTGGAAGCAGCTCTGGACTCAGATGTGCCAAGGTCTCCTCATCACTAATCCACAGCCTTAGGCCCAGGGGCTGTCTTCAAACTGGAGGGACCAGAGACTTCTGCAGGGTGAGTTCTCCACGTATGGCTTTTTGGTATAAAGATTAGGCGGGGAAAGAGGTAAATTTACCTTTATTCTTCCATGTACTCACTCATCATCCATCATGTACAAGAAGAGCCACTGTGTGGACCCAAATACTACACACAGGATGATGCGTGTCACGGGCCTTCGGCGGAGCCACCATCGAGTTCAAGGGCAGGAAGGCAGACAAAGCTTCGGCCGAAAGTGCTCTGCAGAAGCTTCCTGAGAGAAGGAGGGGATTTCTGAGTTGCATTTTGGAGAACATCTCTTTATCAAGGAGAGATGAGAGGAAGTGAAACCCCGGATGGAGAGAAAGGCAGAAAGCTAAGGTGAGGGTAAGAGACGGAGGCCGGGGCAGTGCCGTGTGGAGGGAACGTGAGGCAGGAAGCACAGCATGAAGCCAGGTTGTGAAGGGCCGTGAGTAACCAGACACACTGCTGTGATCTCTCTCAACACTCAGTGGGAGACCCACGGGGAACGTTCAAACCAAGAAGAGAGGTGAGCCAAGCATTAGTCCAGGAGGACTGTCTGGGGTGGCGTGGAGAATGGTCTTTACCTTTTAAAGGTCAACAGCATAGTGATAAGTAAGGAGTCTTATACGATAGACCAACTTGAAGCAATAAATTGTTTTTTTTTAATTTAATTTTTATTAAATCCTAATTGTATACATTTATGAGATACAACATGATGATTAGATATACAATGTAGAATGCTGAAATCAAACTGATTTACATAACCATCACCTCCCTTGCTCATTTTTCGTGAGGACATTTCTAACATCCTGTTAGTTGTGGTGACGTGTACCCTTGCACTGTGCACATTAGGTGAGGTCCCACCAAATAGCCTCCCCCCACTCACCTTCCCCCTCCCCTCCTCTGCCCTCTCCCTCTCTCCTCTTTCTTTCTGGACTATATTTGTGTTTTACCCTTTGTATGAATGTGTGTTTATATATTGGTTTCATAATAGTATTGAGTACATTGGATACTTTTTTTCCCATTCTTGAGATACTTTACTAAGAAGAATATGTTCCAGCTCCATCCAGGTAAAAGAAAAAGATGTACAGTCTCCATCTTTTTATGGCTGCATAGTATTCCACGGTATATCTTATAAAGTAAGGTAGTGCCCAAAAGAATGGAAAAGAAAAAGAGATAACAAACATTATTCAGTAGGGAAAGGGGGAAAAAAATGAAAAGAGAACTCCTAGGTCTTGAGTCAGTGCCCAGAAAAAGTTATGTTGTGAACAAAAATGTTTGGATTCAAATTTATACAAAGGTCTAGAGATTTTAAAAATTTATTTCAAGACTGCCTGATATTATCCTTCTTTTTTTTAAGACTGTCATTTCCAGGATTACTTGGACAGCTGGCTGCTCTTATCACATTCCTCAGCAGGCTTCCTTTTCCACAGTATTGTCCTGCTTTGCCATACAGACTGCAGCGTTGAGTAGCGGCTAAAAAGCTCTTATTGTGCCCACTGCAATGCCAGCCTTGCCATCCTTCCTACGTGGACAGCCCCTAACGGTGCCATGTCACTCTGCTCCCTACGTAGACAATTCTGCATGTCCTCTGAGCATTAGCAGAGAGAGACACTCGCCCAGAGGGCATCAGAGGCCCAGGGGTCTGTCCTGACAGCACTCACCATGACAGCCCCAGCAGGCCTCTTCAGTTCATCCCCCATCACAGCGACCCACATCCTCTAGCCCAAACAGTACACGGGAAATATTCTACCTGCGCAGCGTCCGGGCACTGACAGCGGCATTCTGTATGGAGGAGCAGGTCTGCGGGAAAGTCAGTGGGACAGGACTCTCTACCTGTGGTGGGCAGAGAGAAACAAAACTGCCCTCCTTCTCAGGATGGGGAAATCCAAGCTGACCACACAAACAATTAACCTGCCAGGCCACTTCACGCTCCCCCCGGAGGCCCGGCTGTTGCACTTCACTTTAGGTAAACGTTATTTTTAGAGACATAAGAATTCAGCATCTAAAATTTATCACCCATCTGAGTGGGAGACACAGAACACAGAGCAGATTTATACGTTTAGGGGGTAGGAACGGGGTTTAAGCTCAATAAAATCTTAACTGTGCTTTACTTTTTAATTTAACTTTCAAACATTTCTTTCCTGTTTTGTGACTGAGACCCTTGTACATGTCACCCTTTCGGTGAAGTATCACAGGAAAGACATTTTTGTAGGGTTTAATGGAAATAATTTTTCTTGTGGTATTGCTCTGATACCCTGGGAAACTGGCTCTCAGAGATAAATTAGGCTGAGCGCCGTCTCGTGCTAATTTATTAAGCAGTCAATGGTTTAAAACAACTTTCCCTGTTTCAGCTCATGAGAGATCTGTTCCCGGCTCCTGAGACAACGGCAAGGAGCTGAGGACGGATAAGTTTCAGGGATTATCTGGAAATGGACAAAGTGAAGCGCGGGTGGGGGCAGGTCGTGGAGCGGGCAGAGAGGACACACCGTGGACAAGTCCACGCACGGACCGCAGGCGCCTCCAGCACCCACCAGGCCTCCTCGGACAGAGCTGAGCACTCTGAAGAAACGTGAAACTTCTCTCCCGTGAACGAGTTTCTGTAAGAAAGATCTCCTAACCCTCCTCCTCCATCAGAGCACACAACAGATAGGAAAAGAAAAATGCATCTATTTGGGGGGCCCAACAGAACTGGGTCCCCACCACCCAGGTTCTGAAGGCTCCACTTTACATCTGACGGGTCTCGGAGGGCAGCAGTTCTGGAGACACAGGGGAGCGGGTATCAAGGTCCCAAGGTTCTGATGACTCTGGTGTGGGTCACGGCCTGAATTTTGGAAGTTTTAATCCAGATGATTCTCTTGCGGTTGAGCTCAAGAACCAGCCCTGGAACCTCGTGACTGCCAGGTGACACAGCAATGGTCACTGAACAGCCACAGAGGCCTCAGGAGCCCAGTAAAACATCTCAGGTGGCTGCTTAGCGCCCAGGGCCACGCCGTGTGCAGGAGGCACCTAAGCCCGTGCAGGAGACACGGCGAGGAGAAAGCATGGAAAGGAGCGGAAGGCCTTCTCTGCGGTTGGAGGTGCAACCCCTCCAAGGCCACTGCGGCACTGACCCTCTCCTCACGGCTAAGGAGCTCCAAGGAGGCACCACCAGCTTGCATGGACAGAACCAGCGAGGCCCACTCTGCAGAGACCTGCAGCATTGGAAGATGCGCATGAAACCCCCGCAGAGCTTGCTGAATACTCAGCCTCCCAGACCCCACATGGAGCCCAACTCCCTGCGCAGCAGTGGGGTGCAGGAACCCCAGGTTTCAGAATCTCCCCAGGTGATTCTCATTGAGGGGAGCTATACCCCTCTTTAGGAAACAAAGCCATCCACGTCCACACGCTTTCCTGCATGGCTCGTCCGCATGAACCGAATTGCTGCTCTTCTTCTGTGGTTAAAGGAAGGAATATTCCTCTAGTAAAACAGACTACTCCATGCTTTTTGAAAGGCCTTGCACCACAATTTTCATTGAAAAAAGCCTCAGTCCTTTTTGGACATCCAAGTGCTTCCTCCTTTCCTCAGCGTGTCACTTCCTCAGTGAAGATGAATCAGTACAGACACACAGCCGTACCCCCAATCTGTGGAGCAGACACACAGCTGTACCCTCAATCTATGGAGCAGACACACAGCTGCACCCCCAATCTACGGAGCAGACACACAGCTACACCCCCAATCTACGGAGCAGACACACAGCTGCGCCCCCAATCTATGGAGCAGATACACAGCTGTACCCACAATCTACAGAGCAGACACACAACTATACCCACAATCTACGGAGCAGACACACAGCTGCACCCACAATCTACGGAGCAGACACACAGCCACGCCCCCAATCTATGGAGCAGATACACAGCTGTACCCACAATCTACAGAGCAGACACACAGCTGCACCCACAATCTACAGAGCAGACACACAACTATACCCACAATCTATGGAGCAGACACACAGCTGCACCCACAATCTACGGAGCAGACACACAGCCGCACCCACAATCTACGGAGCAGACACACAGCCGCGCCCCCAATCTACGGAGCAGACACACAGCTGTACCCACAATCTACGGAGCAGACACACAGCCACACCCCCAATCTACAGCCGGCACAGTGCAGGGATGGAGTGGGGGGAGTGTCTTTCAGAATGAAAACCCTCTCGTGAGTGAAGGACTGCAGACACTGATGAGGAAGAGACAGCAGTCGTGGCAACGCCCCCGAGCCTGGAGCTCCCTCTCCTCCCCGCAGTGTGCAAAGCTGTCCGCAATCCTGCTAAACCTGACACGTCCATCATGGCAGCTTTACCCACCTAGAGTCAAAGGTGACGAAAAGAGACAAAATGTCATTTCCAGCTGGGGACTGAAATAATTAGAGCCTGGGTGCTCTCTCCTTCCAAGTCAGCATGTGTGTGCACGCACACGTGTGTGAGCGCACGGGACAGAGACCAGAGCAGAGCGCCACTCGCAAGGTGCAGCTACATAGGTGGTGCCAAATTTTGAAGTCCATAGTTTGAGAACCTGACATTCACTCAGAATCCACACCTAACCTGTGACGGGGGAGGTGACACATGCGTGTGCCTGTGCAGGGTGAGGGTGGGACCTCCACTAGCTGCGTTTCTCACTCCAAATGCCCCTGGTCCTCCAGAGCTCCCAGCCCTGCACCACTGGAGTGCTGTGCCACATTCCACTGGCACAGGCATGGAATGGTATGCTTGGAATGTCTCCACCCTCCAAAATATTTTTGGATCAAGCTTATCCCTTTTCCCTGAAAAACCTCTGTTGTACAGCGTTTGCTTCACTGACTTATTTTTGTCTGGTTTTGAACGTGGACCAAATCACAAAGTTCCAGGGCTCCTGTCTACTGTTTAAAATTCTATTGTCCCATGACATTAACAGAATTCCCACAGAAGGACAGCAAACCTGGTGCCCTCAGCTTGGTCTGTCCAGGTTTTGTTTGGCCATCTGTACGTGCAGGCACCTTTCCAAATGCTCTTGAGTTTAGACTTCAGCTCAGAGAATTCTAACCTAATTACCACTCGATTTATCTGAAAAGAATGACTTTCTTTTGTAGTTGCCTCTTACATGGGCTTGTTTTCCTGGTAATAATTGGCAGCAACAACCAGAGGCTCAGGAGGCCGCGTGGGGAGACTGCCTTCCCCTGGTCAGCGTGTACCATGGCACTCGGGGTGGGGGGTTCTGCTTCTCTGCTTGTATCCCGAGGAAATCAGTGAATAAACATTAGTGGTACAGTTTGTGATAATAATTACACCATTAAATTACACTGTGTGCCAGGTACTGGGCTAAAACCACGTCACCACCATCTCGTTCTACCCCAGTCACAGGAGACATGGACCAGCACCCCCTTTTAGTCAAACAAAAACTTGGGTCACCAAAGTAGCATGTGAAATAGCCACAAATTTTTCTATTGCCATAGTGGATTTATAAAAGAAAAAATGACAATGAAAGGATTTTAAGTATCCTCAAGAAAACTATAATTAAAATGAAAAGGCGCCGGGTTCTTATCGACACCCCTGCAGACCTCCACCTCGCCAGCTCTCTGACACCTTCCCCCTTCGTGAGAGGGACCCACTTCCAACTCCCTTTGGAAGTGCTCTAAACTTTCTCTTTGTTCCTCCTAAATAAAATCTCTTTCTTACCTGGGGTCAAAAAAAAAAGAAGACGAAAAGAAAAGCCACTGAGTTTCCAATATAACTGTGACATCACCATATTTTAGGGTTAGTTAAGTAGGTACAGCAAGAGACTTTGGGAAAAAATTCCTTTTAAAATCTAGCTGGCATTTAAGTGAATTTGGGTGAAACACCACGGAAACATCTGGTTACATCCTCTCAACCCTAATTTCTTTCCTAAATGTTGTTTTTAATATGTCACAGTTGTTAAATTTGTAACAAGTAATGCCCTTGAGACTAAACAACAGTGCCTGGTATGTGAAAAATGAACAATACATTTACAGCAGTAAAAACCAAAAGGAAATTTTAAATAAACATTTAATTGAGTACAAATAGTCTGAAAGCTATTTCGGTGGAACTTGCCCAATCCGTGTGCTGACATTAGCAGCAGGATGATCTAAATAAACTCTGTTCAAACAAACGTCGTCTTCTTCAGCTGTGACACAACTGATCAGATTCCGTTCTTTTGAAGGATGACGGCCAGGGAAGGAACACTTGTGAGCTGGAAAGGAACTCTGCATTCACAGTCTCAGAACAAACGCATGACCCTACGGTACCAGGGGAAGCGGGGCTGGGTCTCTGGAGGGTGCTCAGTGGCTTCAGCGTAGACAAGCAAAAGCAGGAAAACAACCAACAGCTACCAATATCTGCGCACCGGTTAGTTAGCCAAGCCCATGGGCCTGACTCACTTCCTCTCTAACTCTACAAGGTTTTTCCTTCTAGATAAAGCCCTGCGTGTTTGACTCTAATCCAGCACACAAGCTCGTCTCAGGCTGTGTTTCGCTCTTGCCGTCTTAACGGTCGGTCGTGTGCAATGGAAAGTCTTGCAAAGACCTATAACAAAACTCAAAACGCGGATCGTACTCGGGCCATTAGCAGTGCCGCTGAGAAAGAGGCTGTGCGTGTCATCAGCCGATTATTTGAAAACAATTATTTTCAGTTTCGCGTGTTGACTCTTTGAACATATGGGCAGGCAGATGCTATTCCGCAGAAATGTTTTTCCACTGATACGGAATCCGCAAAGAAACCATATTGGCTTTGCTGTGACTCAGAGATTGTGTCATTCATCAACATGGTTTTAGAGAATGCTAGCAACCTTAGGGTTGGTTCAACCTGAAAATAAACACAGATGGTTCTTGGGAGAACAAACTATTTTCCATAGCAGATTTAACCATATGTGTAATCGAGTATCTATCCTTTGTATTTAGTGCCACATTTGACTTACATGAAGGCACTTAGAATGCATAGGAGTCAAACTCTCTTCCTAATATAGTAAATAATATAGTAAATACACAAGTGACCCCATCTCCATGTTTAATTTTTTTATTTTGAAACATTTCTAAACATACACAAGAGTTGCGTATATAGTACAAAGAACTTTTTATTCTTGAATCATTTACAATGAGTTCCAGGCGTGATTTTCCATTACCCCTAAATAATTTAGTATGCATTTCCTACAAATAATGACATGGAAAGCAGGAAATTAACATTGATGTATTATTGCCATCTACTCCAGAGTGTCAACAATTGCCCCAGTGATGTGCGTCACGGTGGCAGACATCAAACTGTACATCAGAATAACCAGAAGTCTCTGCAAACACCAGTGGCAGACCCCAAACCTGGATGTCTGATTCGGTGGGTTTGGCATGAAGGCCAACATTTTATATTTCTAAACAAGTTCCCAGGTGGTGCTGAAGCAGTTGGACTTGGGACCAGTCTTAGAGAACCACTGCTTTATAGCAAAAAATCCGCCCCAAAGTCACACACTGCATTTCATAATCCTACTTAGTATCCTTTGATATAAAACATTTTTCGGTTGTTTTTTGACTTACATGACTTTGTTATTTTGGAAAAAAAAAAAAAGACGTTTGTCCAAAGTTCCTTGACAATTAAATTCAGGTTATAATTTTTAGCAGGAGTGTGTCACGAAAATGTTCATCTTACTGCATGCTCTTGGGTGGGACAGAATTTTAATTTGTCCCATTACCAGTGTTAACTTTGATCATTTGATTAAAGCTGTCCTTGCCCGGCCTCTCTACTATAATGCTATTCTTTTGTCTTTATAACTGAAAAAGATATTGTGGGAGATAGTTATGACTAAGTAAACATCCTGTTCTCATCACGTTCTTATCTGTGAGTTCTAGCAGCGTGGATATTTCTTGCCTGAATTTACTGGTGCTGTGGCCACTGCCCATGGTGTCCCATCACCCTCCACACTCAGTAGTTGCTGTTCTACTGTGAGAGCTTCCCTTCTCCCCATTTATTCATTATTTATCAGTACGGACAGGTCGATTCCTATTTTATGGAATGGCTTATTATCATTATTATTTATTTTGATGCAAAATTGTCCCAGAACTGGCCAGTGGAAGCCCAGTCAAGCTGGCCCCTATGTCCTTCCTTTATGTCCCTTCCAGCTTCCCTTAGACATTCCCTTGCTCTCTGCTACTAAACGTTCTAGCCTCCTCTTTTACTTTCTCTGCCCCAACCAAAAATCAACCATTTACCCAAAGAAACTTGGTTGCTTCTAATGGAGAATGTTATGTTAAGATCAAGGTCTTGGTCTCAGATGTAACCTTGACTATGGGGATATCGCTGCCCCCAGTACCTCTCAGCAGACGGAGCCAGAAGGTCCATGTGTAAGTGCACACAGCCCACGCCCCGCCCCGTGGGGTCACCTCCAAGTTCAGCTCTCTGTCCCATCATGACAACGGGCGTGTGACACGCTTACTTGCATCTGTGTGTCTGTACTTAGCTTATTAATAACCAGGACTTCACGCCCCCAAGTCCGACCCAACATCAACATCACAGGATCCCATCAGCTTCCCTCCTCTCTGTATTTAAAGCTCCCTGCATCAGTCTCAATGTCTGTCCTTACTTGATTCATCTCCCGCTCATCTCCCCACTCAACCAGAATAAGATTACCAATCTGAATTTTCAGATTTGTTTTTATACCCAAAGGAAGATAAGGTATCATTTTCTAGTGGCTTCTTGATCATCTTACGGTAATGATGTAGTCACATTAACTCAGCCACATGAGGAAAAGTCAAGCGTGTGAACTGGGAGCTTCCTGGACCTGACTCTGCTCGTGCTCAGTAGATCTGCAGATTTCTGCTCTCCCAGGATCACATCGTGGCTTAGGTGGGGTCTCCAGAGCCTGATTCTGTTTACGGTTTAAGAGCCAGCTCCTTGCAGGATGAGACTGCCAGAACTCCTGGGGGAGCCTCTGCGTTAACCATGACTGATGGAGCACAGAGAGTCACCTCCTTCCACCTCAGACCTCACTTAGAAAAAGGGGAGTGGGAGAAGCAGCATCAAGTCCTAACAAAGAGAAGGAGAGATTGGGGAAATGCAAATCACAACCGCGGGGATCAGAGGACACTCACTGCTGGTGGGAATATAAAGGAGCACAGCCCCCCATCCCCACCCCGAGATCGACGTGGTTGCTTCAGAAAACTACAGACAGAACTACTGTGTGATGTAATCACCCCTACTGGGCATTTACCCAAAGGAATGGAAATCAGTATATCAAAGACATCTGTACCCCTGCTCATTACAGCTCTACTGACAATAGCCAAGATATGGAATTTAAAAACGATATGGAATTAACCTAGGTGTTTAACATGGAAGGATAAAAACAATGTGGTGTACATATAATGAATAGTATTCACCTGTTAAAAGGAATGAAATCCTGTCATTCATCACCTGGATGAAACTGGAGAGTATTATGTTAAGTGAAATAAGCCAGGAACAGAAGGTTAAACACCACAAGTTCCCACTCATATGTAGAAGCTAAAAAAAATTAAGTTTATCTCATAGAACTGAAAAGTAGAACAAAGGACACTAGAGGCTGGGAAAGGCAGAGGAAAGCGGGGCACAGGGATGGGTTGGTCAAAGATACAAAATCACAGCTGATGGGGGGACAAGTGGTAGGTTCCACAGCATTTAGGGTGACTGCAGGGAACAGTGAATGGTGTACAGTTTCAAACAGTCAGGAGGGGGACACAGAGAAATCAGAGAGGTTTGACATGATGCCCGTCACCCTGATCTGCTCACCACACGTTCCACGTACGCCGCCCACGTACTGCATAAATATGGACAAATGTTGTGTGTTCACTTAAAACGTTAAAAATAAATGTGATTATAGAAAAATAAAAAGTATCAAGTCCTCTCAAAAAGAAAAAGAGAGAAAGAGGACAGGACAGAAAGTAAGTGGAACAAGATTCTAGAAGGAATAAGAAACGCCAGTGCGTCTGGGCCTGGGGTGCAGGGGGACGTGGGCAGCAGAATTCACTAGAGGCTCGTGTGGAAGTCAGACCTGCAGCTCCCCCGCCTCATTCCCTGTGTCAGGCAGCAGTGTCTGCGCCTTTGAACAGAAAACCATCCACACTGGAAAATGAACCTGAGATGCTCAGATCGGGGATGACAGACGAAGCTGGGAGACAGTGTGTCATATCGAAACAGGGGTCAGGTCACTAAGTGGTGAGAATCCTCCCCGTCTCCAGATATTCAGACACACGCCCTTCCCACACACTTCCCAGAACCCTGACAGCCAGGCTGATAGACTCCATTAAGACAGTTTAGATGCCTCTTTGGGAAATAAACCAACCCAAGAGAAAGGACCCCAGATTCTCACAAGTTGGGTTCCCTAGTGAAAGTAGCCAAGCCAGATCATCCTGCCCCAAAATCCACCACGTGACAGCACACTCACCTTCTCTGTGCTCTGAGTGAGCAGGAACAGAAGAGAGCTGCAAACTCCACGGAGGAGGCACAATAAACCGTTAAGGGTCACCCCACGCAAAATTGTACAGCGCATGAACACCCCAAGAACCCCTCGCAGCAGATGAGACTTCTCAGAGATGCCGAGAAAGGGACGTGTGAAACTAGGAGAGTCGCGAACACGGGGACTTGCTGTCTAAAGGACCTTGCTCCCTTCATGTGCTGCTATTCCCCACACCACATTAGGCACTTTGAGCAGTCACATTAACTCTGTATATAAAAGCATTTATTTAGTTTGTAATTGTAATTAGTCTTGTAATTGTTCAATTAGACAGGAACTCTGAAATGCTACGGTATAAATGAGGGTCACTCTAACCTGTAATGATCAAGGCCACCTAAGCTGCACTAATGCCAGCTGGCCACAAGTCCAGGGACAGGGATGAATCTGAGAAACTGCTCCTCTTGTTGGAACCAAGGTTTCTCTTCCCACAGGTTCCAGCTCAGCTTCCTGTAAGAGGGTAACCACGAATCACCCTGGCTTCGGACTTTCTCTGCCAGTTCAGGTCCCTAAGCAGCAGACATTCAGACAGAACTAAACATGCAGGAGATGTAAGTGGGTCTAGGAGAGGCGGGGGGCGGGGTGAGCAGCAGTGGGCAGAGACACTGCAGAGCAGCACGGGAGCGACACCCAGAAAGGAGAGAGTAAAAGATGAGCAGACAGAAAAGGCCTCTAGCTGGACACTGGCCTGAGATGGCAAGGCCAGGCCGGCACCGGGCAGGGAGGGCCCAGCCTCACACCCTCAGTGTGCTCAGCACCAGCTGGGAGCAGCTTTAAAGGGCCCCCAACTTGATGTGAGTGTCACAGACCGAGAAGGGGTGGCAGGTAGAGGCTGGTGGCTCACTGTGCTCCTCAGCCTGGGGTCTCTCTGAGGGAAACAGAGCAGAGCTCTCCCATGCTGCCACATGTCCCTCCCTGAGCCCTGGAGAGCTGCCCTGCCACAACTGGTCCTAAGCAGCTACAGGTGAATAGAGGCTGACTCCAGAACTCAGGCGTCCTCACTTCAAGGCCAGCACTTTGTTTCTGTCTGTTTCTACAGAAGACCACATGAATGAAGGACTTCGTCCTGCCTTAGCAGCAGCAAACTGTTACTTTACTTTGGCACCAGATGTTAGCACAGTTTATATACCTAGCACGTAGGCTCGGCACCCGTAGCACAATGGTTACGGCATCATCCACATACACCAAGGCTGGCGGGTTTGAACCCAGCCCGGACCAGCTAAACAACAAAGGCAACTGCAATAAATAAATAATAATAATAATAATAATTTAAAAAAACAGTTGGTCGTTGTGGCAGGTGCCTATAGTCCCAGCTACTTGGGAGGTTGAGGCAAAAGAATTGCTTAAGCCCAAGAGTTTGAGGCTGCTGTGCGCCATGATGCCACAGCACTCTACTGAGGGTGACATAGTGAGACTCTGTCCACCCCCCCAAAAAAATGTTAGCCTGTATCTTTCACCTGTGACTCCACAGACTCAAAACACACCTTGTGGATGGCAAGTAGTGAAAGAGTGTGAGCACGTCATCCCGGCAGGAGGCACAGACGCTCCTGGGAGGAACAAGGAAGGAAGAGGCCTGCGGTGAAGGTTGGCTGTGCCGCTTCTTCCAAGAATGTCAATTACTGTCTCCCACTCCACCTTGTTCTCAAAGAATCTTATTCCAGTGCCAAGCCTAACGAGGAGATGAGAACGTGAAGCTGTATTTGTGCTCTTATTCTTTCCAAGATGGGTCAACTAATGCTCTCTCTCAAACTCTGAATTAGGATTCACAGAGAAGCTGCATCAGGGAACATGGATTACTGGGCTCTGCCCTGGACAGATAAAGTGGGGCCCCTGGAGGTGCAAGTTCATGACATTTGCTAGTCAAGTTTCTGGGCAAACAGACATTATCACCTTTATTATATCCTCAATCAGCATGAGCTTTGGATCCAAAGGTCTGGGTGCAATCCTGGCTCAGCTGCACGCCCGCTGGCCTGTCTGCCCTTGGCTTCCTCCAGGAGAGTGCCCTTAACTACAAGCCGTCAGGCCTGTCGCAAGGAACAAAAATGACAGTAAGGCAAAGCACCCAACAACACGGCACCTGTGTCTTCCTTCCCGTAGGCCACAAGTCAACTTCTTCTCCGCCAGCAGCATCCTGGGCAGCTCCTGCTGTGGCTCACAGGTACCTCCGTCTCTACAGCCTGACTTGGGGGGCACCCTGGGGAGAGCAGGCATGAGCCATCCTGGTGTCAGACCATACTCCCGGGGTTTGTATGTCATTCTCTGAGTCTGCCTACAAATATCTCCGGAACGCCGTCTATGCTCCCAACTGGGCCAGGTGCTGTGGACTGTGAGTGACCCAGCTCTCACACAGCACACCTCCCAGTGCGGTCCTTCCCCCAGGTCCTTCTCAGCAAACTCACTCGACACTACACACAAAGCTGTTTGTAGCCTGGACCACACGGTCTTCCTAGGAAGGTGTGACAGGAAGGTCTGAAGCAGAGGATTATTCAAGGGCTGAATCCTGAGCCCTGGACACGCTCCACATTGTAAGAAGGCCCGGAGACCCACTGGAGAGGCAGGACACAGCCTGAGGCATCAGAGGAGGGGCATCTTAGGGAGAGAAAAATGTGCCCAAGAGTGGACAGGGCAAGAGCTAACTATACTGTCCTACTTTCTGGATTCACTGGATATATTCTGCAGTTGTTCCAGATGTACCTTCTGGTTGTCCTTGAACACGAACGTCCACTCACCTGGATTTCCTAAGGTGCAGTGGGGACCTTCTGCTCTTACTCCTGGGCCTGAGCAGTGCAGAAGAGGACCAGGCACACCCAGGGGGAGACTCCACGGCCCGTGCTACTCAGGGCAAGGGGCGTTGTGGCTAAGGCTCTGGATAATGAAATTCAGTGAACACCAGAGACGTGGTGGGGACAGGCAGGGCTGATGTGGGGTGAAGCTTCATCCCGACGGAGTGCCTCTTCTTTCTGGAGGGATCTCTGTGACGCGGGGCTTCTCCTCCAATCCCTGTCGTCCAACAGGTCTCACCGTCCCAGGACTCAGCTGCAAGTGTCTGAAACTTGACCCAGAAAGCATCAGTCATGACCCTGAAGGGCTGCCCCTTCCCACAACCAAGGGGGCCTTCTGTGTGAAGACACTGGGCACCTCGCACCCTGGCTGAAGTGCCTGCTTTGAAAGTTTATTTAAGAAGATGTGGACATGACTAAAAGCGGCCGCTGCCGCCCACGT
>CAUYQV010086281.1:0-11989 GCA_963574575.1 Galagoides demidoff | reverse complement strand
AGTTTCAGTAGAGAGATCTGCAGTCATTCTAGTATTCTTCCCCTTGTAGGTTATGATTTTCTTACATCTGGCTGCTTGCAGGATTTTCTCCTTCATATTAACTTTGGCGAAGTTAATTACAATGTGTTTAGAAGATGCTTTGTTTGGGTTGAGTCGTGCTGGGGTTCTGAAACTGTCTGCTATCTGAATTTCAGTATCTCTCGCCATGGTTGGTAAGTTTTCCTCAATTATCTCTTGGAGTAGAGTATCTGTGCCTTTTGGACCATCCTTTTCTCTTTCGGAGATTCCTATGAGGCGAATGTTTGCTCTTTTGGAGTGGACCCACAATTCTCTCAGGGAATGATCTGTTTTTGCTCTCTACTTCTCTTCCTTTTTGAGCATTTGGGAGCATTCCAAAGCTTTGTCTTCCATGTCAGAGATCCTTTCTGCTGCCAGCTCCATTCTGTTACTGAGGGGTTCTACTGTATTTCTCAGATCTTTGAGGGTTGCAAGTTCTTGCCTCAATGGGTCAAAATCTTTGGTAATTTTGTGTTTGAATTCATTGAATTCTTGAGACAACTTTTGAATTGCTCCTTGAATTTCTAATTCCATCTTTGCCTCCATTCTGTTAATCTTATTTGCAATCTAAATTCTGAATTTGATTTCTGACATCTCAGTCATTTGTTTGTGAACGAGATCTTCTGTTGCGTCTCCTTTGTTGTTCCTTGGGGAAGTTGATCTACTCTGATTATTCATGTTGCCAGAGTTTTTCTGCTGATTCTACCCCTAGATCATTTTTTACCATTTGGCTAGAGAAGCTGAAATTTGTTTCCTTGTTGCAGCAGGGGTGATGTGAACCTATCAATCCTCTCTCTCAGCTCAGCTCCTGATCTTCCACGTTATTGGGTTATTTCTGGCCATAATTCCTCCCTCTGGATGGGAACCTCTGCCAAAAGCTGGCTTCAGTTGGCCATCTTGCCTCCCTTCCCCTCTTAATTGTTTTTTATTGCAGGTAAACATATATGTAGTATAACATAAAAATTGCTATTTTAACCATTTTTAAGTGGCATTTTTAAGTTTGGTAGCATTAAGTGCATTACATTCTTCTGCGAATGTTGCCACCATCCATCTCCAGAACTTTTCATCTTGCAGAAGTGAAAGACTAATTCCCCATTCCCTGATCCCCATCTCCTGGTTCCCATTCCCTGGCAACCATTGTTCTACTTTCTGTTTTGTGATTTTGTCTATTCTAGGTACCACATACAAGTGGAATCATACAGTATTTGTCCTTTTGTGATTGGCTTATTTTATTCAGCATAATGTCCTCAACATTCATGTTGTAGCATGTGTCAAAATCTCCTTCCTTTCTAAGGCTAATATTCCATTGTCTATATACTGCATTTTGGTTATCTGTTCACCTGTCAATAGTCACTGGGTTGTTTCCACCTTTTGGCTATTGTGAATAGTGAATAGTGCTGCTATGAAGATGGGTGGACACATATCTGTTTGATGCTTTTAATTCTTGCAACTGATTTCAGTTCTTTTGAGTGTGTACCCGGATGTGTAATTGCTGGACCATATGGCAATTGCATTTTTACTTCTTTGAGGAAACTTCATACTGTTTCCTGCAGCGGCTGTACCATTTTGTATTCCCACCATCAGCATACAAATGTTATGATTACCAATATTTGTGTTCTGTGTGTGTGGGGTGTTTTGTTTATTTGGTTGGTTTTGTTTTTTGTTGTCTTTAGAACAGCTATCCTAATATGTGTGAAATGGTTTCTCACTGTGGCTTTGATTTGCACTTTCCTGGTGGTTAGTGATGGCGGGGCATCTCTTTTCATGTGCTTATTAATAATTTGGATATTTTCTTTAAAGAAAAGTCTTGTCGGCTCGGCGCCTGTGGCTCAATCGGCTAAGGCGCCAGCCACGTACACCTAAGGTGGCGGGTTCGAATCCCCAGCCCGGACCTGCCAAACAACAATGATGGCTGCAACCAAAAGATGGCCAGGCCTTGTGGCGGGCGCCTGTGGTCCCAGCTACTGGAGGCGGAGGCAGGAGACTCGCTTGAGCCCAGGAGTTGGAGGTTGCTATGAGCTGTGATGCCATGGCACTCTACCCAGGGGGATAGCTTGAGGCTCCGTCTCAAAAAAAAAAAAAAGAAAAGTCTTGTCGAGTCCTTTGTTTTTGAATCAGGATGCTTGTTTTGTTGTTGTTGAGTTATAGGAGTTCTTTAATATGTTCTGTTAACTTCTTATCAGATACAAAATTTGCCTTTTCACATTGTCGATAGTATCCTTTGATGCACAGAAGCTTTAAGTTTCTGATGTGGCACAATTTATCAACCTATTTGCAAGAAGTCATTGCTAAATTCAATGTCATAAAGCTTTTCCTCAGAGTTTTTCTAAGACTTTGATAGTTTTAGCTCTTATTTTTCAGTCTTTGAGTTGATTTTTACACATATACGTGGTATAAGGTAATCATCCATCTTCATTATTTTGCATGTGAATATCCAGTTTTCCCAAGAACATTTGTTGAAAAAATTATCCTTTTCCTATTGAATGAGCTTGGCACCTTTTAGAAAAACATTGAGAAGATATGCAAGGGTTTATCTCTGAGCTCTCTGTTCTATTCCAGTGATCTGTCTGTCTGTCTTTTGGCCACACTTCATTGTTTTGATTACTGTAGCCTGGTGACACCGCCAACTTTGCTCTTCTTTTTCAAGATTGTTTTGATATTTGGTTCCTTGAGAATTTAGGTTTTAGGCTAGATTTTCTTATCTCAGAAAAAAAAAAAAAGAAAGAAAAGAAAGAAAGAAAATTCTATTGGGATTTTTTTAGGAATTGCATTCCGTCCACCCATCACTCTGGGTGGTACTGACATCTTCATGATGTTAAGTCTTCCAATACATGAACGTGGGATGTTTTTCTGTTAATTGTGTCTTCTCTAATTTCTTCCACCAAAGTCTTATAGTTTGTTTTTTTTTGAGACAGAGCCTCAAGCTGTCCCCCTGGGTAGAGTGCTGTGGCATCACAGCTCACAGCAACCTCCAGCTCCTGGGCTCGAGAGATTCTCCTGCCTCTGCCTCCCAAGTAGCTGGGACCACAGGTGCCTGCCACACTGCCCGGCTATTTTTTGGTTGCAGTTGTTATTGTTGTTTGGCGGGCCTGGGCTGGATTCAAACCTGCCACCTTTGGTATATGTGGCTGGCACCTTAGCCACTTGAGCCACAGGTGCCGAGCCAAGTCTTATAGTTTTTAGTGAACTCATTGGTTCAAATCTTTTGCCTTCTTGGTCAAGTTTATTCCTAAGTATTAATTTTTAAATTAAATTATTAGAAAAACAAGTATTTAAAATACAGTTAAAATTCCCTTTGACGGGTACCACACCCAGTTCTGGTTCTTTTCCCAGATGCCCAGAGGGAGCCATGGTTATATTCTGGGGCAGGAGAGATGAGAAATTTATCTCTCTATTTGCTCTGTGGGCCTGTCAAAAGCATTGTTTTAAGTGTTACTGTGCATCCTTCAGCAATGGGTCTTGGAGAACTCTCTATGTCATTTTAGTAGACATCTATCTGTTCTATTCTTTTCAACAGCTGTATCGTGGTCCACGAGATGCTGTGAGTCTTGTTTTGGCATTTCACTCTTGGTGGGATGTACAGTGTATGCCTGAATATCCTTAAGTATGCTTCCCTGAGCACATGTCTGACAGGGTCTCTGGGACAGAAGTCATCATGTGGAATTTCCAAGTTGTAGAATTTGTGCATGTTTAATTTTCTAGCTTTTGCCAATTTTTCCTCCCAAAACATTTGTACCAATCTCTCACCCCCTAGCCATGTCCAAGACAGCAGTTTCCAGGTTTTCACCAATAATTGATTCTCACCATTAGAAAATATTGATGCAGGTGGTAATGATATCTGATTGTTTGTGCATGTTTAATTTTCTGGCTTTTGCCAATTTTTTCTCCAAAAACATTTGTACCAATCTCTCGCCCCCCCAGCCATGTCCAAGACAGCAGTTTCCAGGTTCTCACCAATAATTGATTCCCACCATTAGAAAATACTGATGCAAGTGGTAATGATATCTGGTTGTTTGTGCATTTCTCAGTAAGATATTACCAAGCAATATCTCTTTGTGCACTGATTCTGTATTTTTATTACCTTTTCTATGAAAGCTTACCGTTGGGAAAATACTAAGTGGCTTGATATATATATTTTTTTATTTCTAGGAGTTTTTCCCTAGAAAAACTGTTTCCCAGGCTAGTGTGCCATGGCTTTAGCTTAGCTCACAGCAACCTCAAACTCATTGGTTCAAGCAATCCTCCTGCCTCCCAGCTTTCCAAGTAGCTGGGACTATAGATATTTGCCACAATGCCTGGCTAATTTTTCAATTTTTAGTAGAGATCGGGTCTTGTTCTTGCTCAGCATCTCAAACTTTTGAGCTAAAGGGATCCTCCTGCCTTGACCTCCCAGAGTGCTGGGATTACAGGCATGAGCTGCTGCCGTGCCCGGCTAATTGGTAGGAGTTCTTTACATAATTATAGAGTATGCATCATGTTACTAGTCTAACATTTAAAAATTTTTTATTAAAAAAAATAAATAAATAAATTTTTTATTTCGTGGACACATCTGGCCTCAAGTGTTTCAGTGAAGAGATTGGAATCCAGTATCAAGCATTTATACCAACCTCTTGAACTATGGCAGGGATTGTGCTAGGTTCTGGGGGACAAATTTAAATAAGATGATCTTTATCCTTGAGACCTGTATGGTGAGTAGGTGCGGGAAGGGCAAGTGAACAATTGCCAGGCCTTATTGCCCACTTATTGCCAGGCCTCTTTGCTTATATCATCATTTAATCCCTGTGAGATATACATTATCTATCCTCATTTTACAGATAAGAAATTGGGTAAAGGGACTTCTCCAGGGTCATACAGGCAATTTGTAGCAGAATCAGAACTGATAGCCCTGTAGGCGCTTAACCTCTTGGCTAGACTGAACTGAGCTAGAATTAAGTTACTGTGAAATATTTACTAAAAGATCTGTCAAGAGGAGAGAACACATCCCAATTTATCCTATGACTCCAGTATTATTGTAGTATCAAAATTGGAAAAAGACAACATGAAAATACTACAGACCACTATTTCTTATAACATGGATGTAGAAATGCCCAAGAGAATATGACTAAATTGAATCCAGCAGCATATAGAAAGGATTCTACACCATGACCAAATGGGCTTTATCCTAGGACTATAAGGTTGGTTTAACATTTGAAACATCAAACAATGTAATACACTATGTTAATGGATAAAGGGCAAAACCACATGATCATCTCAATACACAGAGGAAAAGCGTTTGAGAAAATTCAACGCCCTTTCATAATTAAAAATGAAATACTCAACAAGCTAGGAATGGAAGGTCCACTATTTCTGTTCAATGTCTTAGTGGAGGTTCTAGCCAGAGAAATTCAGCAAGAAAAATAGATCAAAGGCATCCAGGTTGGAAAGGAGGAAGTAAAACTTTTTGCAGATAATATGGTCTTGCAAATCGGCACATTGTACCCTATTAATGTACACGGTTATGATTTATTAAAAGGAAAAAATATGATCTTGCATACAGCAAACCCTGAAGAAACCGAAAGTTAGAGCTAATAAACAAATTTAGCAAAGTTGCAAGATCAGCACACAGAAATCAGATGGGTTTCTATACACTGGTAACAAACAACCTGAAAATGAAATTAAGAAAACAGGTATATTCCCAATGGCATCAAAAAATAATAAACACTGAGGAATAAATTTAACAAAAGACATACAATGCTAGTACTCTGAAAACTATAAAATGTTGGCTCAGCGCCTGTGGCTCAAGTGGCTAAGGCGCCAGCCACATACACCCAAGGTGGCGGGTTCGAATCCCCAGCCTGGGCCCGCCAAACAACAATGATGGCTGCAACCAAAAAATGGCCGGGCGTTGTGGCAGGCGCCTGTGGTCCCAGCTACTTGGGAGGTTGAGGCAGAAGACTCGCTTGAGCCCAGGAGTTGGAGGTTGCTGTGAGCTGTGATGCCATGGCACTCTATCCAGGGGGATAGCTTGAGGCTCTGTCTCAAAAAAAAAAAAAAACTATAAAATGTTATTGAAAGAAATTTAAAGCGCCTGTGGCTCCAAGGAGTAGGGCACCGACCCCACATACCAGAGGTGGTGGGTTCAAACCCAGCCCTGGACAAAAACTGCAAAAAAAAAAAAAAAAAAAAAGAAAGAAAGAAATAAAAAACCTAAATAAATGGGAAGGTATCCAATCTGTTTAGATCGAAAGATTTGTTAAGATAATAATGCTTCCCAAATTGATCTGCAGTTTCAACAATACCTGTCAGTCTCTGTTAAAATTCCAGCTGCCTTTTTTGCAGAAATGGACAAACTGATCCTAAAATTCATGTGAAATTGCAAGGGACCCAGAATAGCCAAAATGGTCTTTAAAAAATAATAGTTAGAGATGCATACTTCCCAATTTCAAAACTTACTATAAAGTTACAGTAATCGAAATAGTCTGATACTAACATGGAGATAGTTATGTAGACTGAGGGAGTAGAATGGAGAGTTCAAAAATAAACCCTCATACAGTCAGTCACACATCACATAATGACATTTTGGTCAACAATTGACCACATATACTGCAGTAGTCCCTTAAAATTATAATACCGTGTTCTCCCTGTACCTTTTCTCTGTTTAGGTATGTTAGATACACAAATACGGAGCACTGTGGTAACGGTTGCCTATACCATTCAGTGTGGTAATGTGCTGTGCCAGTTTGTAGCCTAGGGACAAAGCCTGTGTCATATGGCCTAGGTGTGTAGCTGGCCAGACCATTTAGTTTGCATAAGTACAATGACTGACGTCAACAGTGGAGTGGCCTAGTGACCTTTCTCAGAATGTATCCCCGTCATGAAGTGATACATGACAGTACTTATAATGAGTTAATTGGGGTGGCACCTGTGGCTCAAAGGAGAAAGGAGTTGGCTCCATATGCCGGAGGGGGTGGATCCAAACCGACCCCCGGCCAAAAACTGCAAAAAAAAAAAAAAGTTAATTGATTTTTGACAAGGGTGCCGATGTATATCCAGCCACTGTCAATACTAATTTTTTAATAGAGCATGGTTGGATGCTTTCTGGACAGCCCTTGGAATTAAGGGAGGGAAGGAAGTGTGTTTTTAACCATTGGTTAAACTGGATATCCAACTGAGACACCCTCATAGCCACACACAAAAGAATGAATATGGATTCTCCTATTTTACCTTAAATACAAAAACGGACTCAAAATGGATCATGGAACTAAATTTAAGGATGAACACTATAAAACTCCTAGAATAAAATGTAGATTTTCATGTCCTTGAATCAGGTAAGGGTTTCTGAGATATCATACCCAAAGTATAAATGATAACAGCAAAAATCAACGGGACTTCATCGCATCTGAAAACTTTTGTGGTTTGGAGGACACGATCAAGAAAGTGAAATGACAACCCACAGGACAGACGTCACGCAGCTGAGAAGGGTTGGTGTCCAGGACATTGAAGGAATTCTTACAACTCCAGCATAAAAAGGCAAATAACCAAATTTTAAAATGTGCAGAAGATTTGAATAGACATTCCTTGAAGAGATATACAAATAACCAACAAGCACATGAGAATACGCTCAGCTACCTTTTAGGGAGATTCAGACCAAAACCACAGTAAGGGGCCACTTCACTCCCACTAATGTGAAGTGACTAAAACAGAAAAGACAGGCAAGGGCGAGTATTGGTGAGAACGTGGGGAAATTGGAACCCTCACACATTTTTTGTGGGATTATAAAATGGCGCAACTTTTTTGGAGAAATAGTTTGGCAGTTCCTTACAATGTTAAATGTAGAGTTACCAGGCTCAATGCCTGTAGCTGAGTGGATAGGGCGCCAGCCACATACACTGGGGCTGGTGGGTTCAAACCAAGCCTGGGCCTGCTGAACAGCAATGATAACTACAACCAAAAAATAGCCGGGCATTGTGGCGGGAGCCTGTAATGCCAGCTACTTGGAAGGCTGAGGCAAGAGAATCACTTAAGTTCAAGAGTTTGAGGTTGTTGTGAGCTGTGACTCCACAGCACTCTACTGAGGATGATACAGTGAGACTCTATCTCAAAACAAACAAACAAACATAGTGTTACCATAAGACTCAGCCATTTCACCCCTTGTCAACATACTTTATAGCTGTGGCATCAACTTTGCATCTAGCTTTATCTGTGTCTGTTGTTCTAGTCTAATGGATGCCTGGACAGATTTTTACTTTCTCAGTCCAAGCTTTTAATTTTTCTTCTTTCTCATGTATATGGTTACAGTGTAAAGAACAAGGGGGTGGAATGCCAAGACCTATGCCAGGGTGGTGGGCGAGGGTGGATCCTGAGAGCCAGTGGAGCACCCTAGGCTGGGAGTGGCACAGTCTGATTGGCATCTGGGGGCGGGGCGGGGGCTTCTCCAGTTTGTGCTGCAGGTGCCTGAGAGGCAGGTGGATGGCCGTGCACAGCTGTACCACTCAAGCCTCCGTCAGCCGCATGTGGAGAGCAGCACACACCTCAAGGTGCAGCACAAGGGGCGGCTGCTCTTTGTGGCAGGCGGGCAGTGGAAGGACATGTCGAGGGCCACCCTGTGGAAGTGGGAAGGTGAGGACAGGCTGGGGAGCCTCCCTGGTTAGCAGCCCAGATGTCCGGCCCCCAGGCATTTTCTATAACATCTCCACTACCTAGAACACCTTTTCCTTTCATTTGCTGGGCTAAAGCTTTAACATGTCCCATGGCCCTTACACTTTCATCCCAATTTGCAACCCTCGGCAATCAAGCTCTACATCATCAAGCCCCTGACAGTTCTTTTTCTCCTCATTATCCTGTAGCCCATTTCTGTTCCCCAGGGCCTTTGCACTCGCTTTACTTTCTTCCTGGAAAAGAGTCTTTCACTTAAAAAAATGGATTTACCATAGTTGATCCTTGAATTAGTTTTTTCAATTGATTTTTTATTTTTATTAAAATACTTGTTTAAAAAGTGAATGAACTGAGTGAGGTAGCTTACACCTAGAATCCCAGCTACAAAGGAGGCTGAGGCTGGAAGTTGCTTGAGGCAATGAATTTCAGACAGCCTGGGCGATATAGTGAGACCCCCATCTCTAAAAGAAATCTTAGAAATTAACTGGATGTATTGGCATGAACCTGTAGACCCAGCTACTTGGAAGGCTGAGGTGGGAGGATTACTTGAACCTAGGAGTTTGAGGCTGGGGTGAGTTACGATCGTATCTGTGAATAGCTACTGAACTCTAGACTGGGTGACAGAGTGAGACTCTGCCTCTTCAAAAAAGTGAATTAGGGGCAGCACCTGTGGCTCAAAAGGGTAGGGTGCTGGCTCTGTATGCCGGAGGTGGCAGGTTCAAACCCAGCCCCGGCCACAAAAAAAAAAAAAAAAAGCGAATTAGTAGGCTGGGCATGGTGCCTCACACCTGTAATCCTAGCATTCTAGGAGGCCAAGGTGGGTGGATTGCCTGAGCTCAGGAGTTTGAAAGCAGCCTGAACTGCAGCAACACCCCGTCTCTAAAAGATAGCTGGGCTTTGTGGTGGGCGTCTGTAGCCCCAGATACTAGGAAGGCTGGGACAAGAGGATCACTTGAGCCCAAGAGTTTGAGGTTGCTGTGAGCTCTGACACCACGGCATTGTACAGAGGGCAACAAAGTGAGGCTCTGTCTCCAAAAAAAAAAAAAAAAGTGTGTTAGAGTATGAATTGGTAATTGTTGAAGCTGGGTTAGTGGTTACGTGGAAACTTATCATATTATGCTCCCTGCTTTTGTATATACTTGAAATGTTTTTAAAAGTTAAAGTTTAAAATAAGAATCAATCTTCTGCTTGCTCAAAATAGCAACCTCTAAGTTGGGCACAGTGGCTCACACCTTTGATCCCAGCACTATGGGAGGCTGAGGTGGGAAGATAGCTTCAAGTCAGGAGTTCTGAGCAAGAAAGAAACCCCATCTTTACTAAAAATAGAAAATTTTCTTTTATTTATTTATTAACTTTTAATTTTTTTGGAGACAGAATCTCACTATGTCACCCTGGGTAGAGTGCTGTGGTATCACAGCTCACAGCAACCTTAAACTCTTGCCTCAGCCTCCCAAGTAGCTAGGACTACAGGCACCCGCCACAACGCCTGGCTATTTTTTGGTTGTAGTTGTCATTGTTGTTTGGCAGGCCCAGGCTGGATTTGAACCCACCAGCTCTGGTGTATGTGGCTGGCACCCTAGCCACTGAGCTACAGGCGCCGAGCCTAAAAACAGAAAATTTTAGCTAGATATTGTGGCAGGCGCTTGTAGTCCCAGCTGCTTGAGAGGCTGAGGCAGGAGGATTGCTTGAGCCCAGGAGTTTGAGGTTGCTATGAATTAGGCTGATGTCATGATCCTCTAACCTGGGGAACAGAGCAAGACTCTATCTCAACAACAACAACAAAAAACAAAACCGCAACTTCTTTTTTTTTTTTTTTTTGAGACAGAGCCTCAAGCTGTCCCCCTGGGTAGAGGGCCATGGCATCACAGCTCACAGCAACCTCCAACTCCTGGGATCAAACCAGTCTCCTACCTCAGCCTCCCAAGTAGCTGGGACTACAGGCGCCCGCCACAACGCCCGGCCATTTTTTGGTTGCAGCCATCATTATTATTTGGCAGGCCCGGGCTGGGGATTCGAACCCGCCACCTTAGGGGTATGTGGCTGGTGCCTTAGCCGCTTGAGCCACAGGCGCCGAGCCCAAAACAGCAACTTCAACCCCTGACTTCAACATATCTTTCTTTTAGCTGTTTCTTCTGCTCTATCTTCTAATCTTTTAAAATAATATAATCATACTTTTATTTCTTTATTTTTCTCTTTTAGGTTTACGTCACGGATTTCTTTCCAGGATTTTCTGGAAAGGATGAGAATTTTATTCTTACTCTAGTCCTTTTCAAATATTAATTCCCCTTCATCCTTTTAAAAGAATTATATTTTGTTAACATTCAACAATTTACATAATTATGACTCCATATATGTCTATCATAGCTGAGACACACAATATGCTAAGATTGTAACTTTTTGTTTTTCCAAAAGTTATAATTGTCTTTTTTCCCCCCTCTTGAATTAGCTTTCTACTTTTCTCCTACCAATTATTCCCAGAATGTTCAGTGATGTAGACCTCTTCTCCAAATGATCAGGCATGTCAGATTATTTATCAGCTTTGATTAGTTCTGATATTTTTCTTGTATACCTTTTTCCTGGAGCCTCTGTCCTTCTGCTCCAAAGTAGACTAGCGCAGCTGTGGTTCTGTGGTGTCCCCTCACCATCATCCTGGAATTCCTTTCACCCTTGCTCTGGGTCACAGCCCCTGTTCCTTGCACCTGTGCCCTTCTTCTTGATTTATTCCTTTACTCTAATGGGGCACATTTTTCAGTAGCTTCCAGAGAGAGGCTACATGGAGGTGTATTCATTTCTAATAAATTACCACAAACTGGGTGGCTTAAAACAACAGAAATTTATTCCCTCATGGTTCTGAAGGCCGTAAGTCTGAGGCCTTATTCCCTCTGAGACCCTGACTAGGATCCTTCCTTGCCTCTTCCAAGCTTTTGGTGGTGGCTGTCCGAGATTGGTGTTTCTTGGTTTGCTACTGTGCCCCCTAATTTCCCCCTCTGTTGTCATGTGTCATTCTTCCTGCGGTATGTCTGTGCTCAAATTTATCTCTTCTTATAAAGATACAGATTATTTGGTTTAAGGGCCCCCCTGACTTCAGCATGACCTCTTCTTTTTTTTTTTTTTTTGAGACGGAGCCTCAAGCTATCCCCCTGGGTAGAGTGCCATGGCATCACAGCTCATAGCAATCGCCAACTCCTGGGCTCAAGCGAGTCTCCTGCCTCTGCCTCCCAAGTAGCTGGGACCACAGGTGCCCACCACAACGCCCGGCCATTTTTTGGTTGCAGCCATCATTGTTGTTTGGCGGGCC
>CAUYQV010086279.1:0-17077 GCA_963574575.1 Galagoides demidoff | reverse complement strand
CCACCTTAGGTGTACGTGGCTGGCACCTTAGCCTATTGAGCCACAGGCGCCGAGCCACCAACTTTTCTTTTTTTCTAAACGAGAAATTATCACCAGCTTTTCAATGGCAGAGGTAATGCTAGATCCTTAGGCTTCCTTTTTTTTTTTTTTTTGAGACAGAGTCTCATATGTTGTCCTGGGTAGAGTTTCGTGGTGTCACAGCTTACAGCAACCTCAACCTCTTGGGCTTAAGCAATTCTTTTGCCTCAGCCTCCCAGGTAGCTGGTACTACAGTGCCTGCCAGAATGCCTGGCTATTTTTTTGACCGTAGTTGTCTTTGTTGTTTGGCAGGCCGGGGCTGGATTTGAACCCATAGCTCCAGTGTATGTAGCTGGCACTCTAGCTGCTTGAGCTATAGGCACCTAGGCACCTTAGGCTTCTTGTCAGTGAAAGCACTTTTTTTTTTTCTTTTTTGGCTGGGGCTGGGTTTGAACACACCACCTCTGGTATATGGAACCAGCGCCCTACTCCTTGAGCCATAGGCACCACCCAGTGAAAGCACTTTTTAAAACAAAACAGTGCAGGTCAAGCATGATGGCTCACACCTATAATTCTAGCTCTCTGGGAGGCTGAGATGGGTGGGTGCCTTGAGCTCAGGACTCCAAAACTTTGTTCCCTTGAGCAAGAGTGAGGCCCCTATCTCTACTAAAAATAGAAAAACTATAGGTGTTGTGATGGGCACCTGTAGTCCTAGCTACTGGGAAGGCTGAGATAAGAGGACCTTTTGAGCCCAGAAGTTTGAGGTTTCTGTGAGCTATGACATCATGGCATGCTAGCCTGGGCAACAGAGTGAGATTCTGTCTCAAAAAAAAAATAAAAGAAAGCTCAGAGCCTGTAGCACAGTGGTTATGGTGCCAGTCACATACACCAAGGGTGGCAGATTTAAACCCAGCCTGGGCCAGCTAAACAACTGCAACAAAAAAATAGCTGGGCATGTGGCTGGCGCCTGTAGTCCCAGCTACTTGGGAGGTTGAGGCAAGAGAATCGCTTAAGCCCAAGAGTTTGAGGTTGCTGTGAGCTGTGATGCCATAGCACTCTACTGAGCAACATAGTGAGACTCTATCTCAGTAAATAAATAAAAGAAATAGGCTAGGCGTGGTGGCTCACACCTATAATCTTAGCACTCTGAGAGGCTGAGGCAGGTACATTACCCTGAGCTCACAGATTCTAGACCAGCCTGAGTCATAGCAAGACCTTGTCTCTAAAAAATAGCTGGGTGTCGTAGCAGACACCTGTGTAGTCTGAGGCAAGAGAATTGCTTGAGTTCAGGAGTCTGAGGTTGCACAGCACTCTACCAGGGGCAACAAAGTGAGGCTCTGTCTCAAAAAAAATACGGGGTGGCGCCTGTAGCTCAAGCAGCTAAGGTGCCATCCACATACACCATACCTGGTGGGTTCGAATCTGTCCGGGCCTGCCAAACAATGACGACTACAATCAAAAAATAGCCATGCATTGTGACAGGCACCTGTAGTCCCAGCTACTCGGGATATTGAGGCAAGAGAATCACCTAAGCCCAGGAGTTGGAGGTTGCTGTGAGCTGTGATGTTATGGTACTCTACCCAGGGTGATAGCTTGAGGCTCTGTCTCAAAAAAAAAAAAAAAAAAAAGTAAGACCAGGTGCAGTGGCTCACACCTGTAATCCTGCACTCTGGGAGGCTGAGGTGGGTGGGTTTCCTGAGCTCACAGGTTCAAGACCAGCTTGAGCCAGAACGTGAACTCAACTCTAAAAAACAGCCAGGCAGGCTTGGCACCTGTAGCACAGTGGTTATGGTGCCAGCCAAATGCACTGAGGCTGGCGGGTTCGAACCCAGCCTGGGCCAGCTAAGCAACAATGACAACTGCAACAAAAAAATAGCTGGGCGTTGGGGCAGGCCTGTGGTCCCAGTTACTTGGGAGGCTGAGGTAAGAGAATCACTTAAACCCAAGAGTTTGAGGTTGCTGTGAGCTGTGATGCCATAGCACTCTATTGAGGGCAACATAATGAAACTCTGTCTCAAAAATTAAAAAAATGACCAGGCATTGTGGAGGGCACCTGTAGTCTCAGCTACTCAAGAGGCTGAGGCAGGCAAATTGCTTTAGCCCAAGAGTTGTAGGTTGCTGTGAGCTATGACACTAGAGCACTCTACAGAGGGAGATACAATGAGACTTTATCTCATAAAATAAGTAGGCAGCCCCTGTAGATCAGTGGTAGGTCACCGGCCACATGCACTAGGGCTGGTGGGTTCAAACCCAGCTAAAAACAAAACAAAAAAATAGCCAGGCATGGAGTGGCACCTGTGGCTCAGTGGGTAGGGTGCTGGCCCCATATACCAAAGGTGGTGGGTTCAAACCTGGCCCCAGCCAATCTGCAACAAAAAAATAGCTGAGTGTTGTGATGGGCTCCTGTAGTCCCAGCTACCTGGGAGGCTGAGGCAAAAGAATCACCTAAGCCCAAGAGCCAAAGGTTGCTGTGAGCTGTGATGCCACAGCACTCTACTCAGGGCAATAAAGTGAGACTTTGTCTCTAAGAAAAAAGAAAAAAAAGCCAGGCATTGTGTTGGGTGCCTGTAGTCCCAGCTACTCCGGAGGCTGAGGCAAGAGAATTGTTTAAGCCCAAGAGTTTGAGGTTGCTATGAGCTGTGATGAAATGGCACTCTACCGAGGACAACAAAGTGCGACTCTGTCTCAATTAAAATAAATTAATTAATTAATAGAAAGAAAAAAAATAGTGCAGTATGCCACCCTGGGGGTGCTGAGCCATCCTGCTCTGCATAAATGCCTGGGAGTCACTGAACTGCAGTAGGTTTCCTGACTGGAGAAGCTGTGCCAGGTTCAGGAGTGCCTAGGATCTGAACCCCAAAGGCTTTGGAGCATGGGTGAGGGAAATCCATCAGGGTAGGAGAGGATATTTGGTAGAACAGATTCAAAACCTCAAATAGCAAATAGGCAGAAGAGCCTCAGAGGGAAATGTGGGCATCATTCTGGATCAAAAAGAGGCTCTGCAGATGGACGCAGGCATTCTGGTGCCCCTTTGGCCCTGGGGGAACAGCTCACTTTCCTCTTTGGTGCACAGCACTTGTCATGGAAGAGGTCACAGCCCATTGTCTCTAAGGGCTTGTATGGCTCCAGACCTCAGAAACCCATGTCCTCCTAAGACCAGAGTGATGCCTGGATCTTCCTTACAGAGAGAGCCCCTACAGAAGGTATGAAGAATGGGCTGAGGCCCAGCTGGAGAAGGAGGATCCCCTGGGAGGAGCAGGTACTGAGCAGCTGCCAAGTACAGACCACCTCCCCTGCTTACCTCAGCCCAACCTCACATAGGTCAGCTCAGGTCACTGCTAGGGAGCATTATGCGACTACCTGCCCCCTCCCAACCTGGACCTAGTGCCTCCCTCATATAGGCAGGGCATGGAGGACAGAACATGGAAGCCAGCACCACACAGCCCAGGGCAGGAAGCCCCTCCCTTTCTGGCTGAGGGTAAATTACCTCCTTGGTGGTCCCTTATTGAGGCCTGCCTGCCTGGAAGGGCTTCCTCACGGTGGAGATGAATTAAGGCATAAGAAGCTTGTCAGTGTGTTCACTGTGTCCCCAGGAGGTGACTTGGGATTCTACTGACTTGTCATAGTGGCATAATTTGAGCTCAAGACAGACTTCCTGTCACTGTCTAAACCTGGCATCACAGTAGGTTTGGGTTTTTTGGGACTTGCAGGCTATCCTCCAGGGAGCAGGTCTATGTGTGCGCAGATCCACGTCTCTGACTGTCCCAGCTTGAAGGGCCTCAGAGGGACCCAGTGTGTGGTACCACAGGCCAAACAGTGCCCACCCTTGACCCTCATAGGGCAGCTCACTCCCCCAACTCTGGCCATACCAGGGGCCTACGCCCTGGCCAGGCACACAGGGCTGCCATTGTCTGCTCAGGCCTGGCACCCTCTCCTTTGCATAGCCACGTGAAGAATGTAAGGAACAGGGGGCAGCAGGCTGGGGACCCATCCCTGCAGATTGGGGCTGGCACTGTGAGGGAGGCAGCAGGCAGGGGTCAGCAGCAAGACCCTGCCTTCCTCCAGTGCAGTCCAGGAAAGGCGGTGGTCTGCAGGGTTGGCTGGCTGGGGAGCTGGTGGAGTGGGAGCAGGGTGGTGCTGGGGACATTCCTGCTGCACCCACGCTGAGAGCCCCTAGGGCCCAAATGAACGTGAGGGGATTGCTAATGAGGTTGAGGAGAGTTAAACATTCCCCTGTTCCTAAGGGCTGAGCTAAGATAGAAGCTGGGAGGGAAAGGTGGGGGAGTCGGGAGGGGGGCAGCCTGAACCCCAGGAATGTGGGTGAAGAGGCTGCGGCTCCAAAGCCAGGCTGTTCAGGAGCTGGGGCCAGGGCCCAGTGCCCCAGGTCCCAGCAGGAGCTGCTAAGCCAGCCAGCAAGGGGATTAACGGGCTGAGCAATCCGCCTTCCTTCAGGTTGATGCCAGAATGTTGGTGCTGTCTCCCTAGCTCCCCGCCAGGCCCCTTGCTGGCCAGCAGCCAGCTCCTGCCCAGCCCTAAAGGGCTTTTCTGTCTTCTGTTCCCCCTCATTTCCCAAACAACCCACAGTATCTATTCCCTGGCCTAGTTCCCCCACTTTTGACACACACAACTCCCAGGTACCCAAGACCCCTTTCCCCAATACCCCATCTCTAACCTAGTCTCTCCACATCTGCCCAAAGAGCACTTGCCAAAAAGTTCTCCATGATGTCTCTAGTTTTATCTGTTAGAAACTTTAAGTCCTCTTCCACTGAGCCCTGAAGTCAGAAGACAGAAAATCCCAATGGTCAGATTGCAAGAGCAAAGTCCACCATCCCAGGACTGGTGCTTGGGTTAGGGATTATGAGAATTTTAGGGCACTTGATTCAGATTGCTAAAGGGGTTGGGTTTTCCTGGGTAGAAAGGCCTTGAGGGCAGATGGGTCGCTCTTCCTGGCCCCTCCTTTATCTATCCCTGGGGGCGGGGCAGCGATACCCACCTGGCCCATGGGCCCCGCCCCCCACCTCCAGGGGGCTGGGCAGGAGCTTTGCTGGGGACCCTGCTCAGGCTTTGCGGCTGCTGTGGGCGGGCCCTGGCCTTTTCCAGCCCCCGGGCCTCCCCCTGCATTCTGGAGTCCAGAGCCACTGCCTTTGCTGTTGCTGCCGCCGGCCACCACCTCTCCTTCTCTGCCTTTGACCCACCCTCTGACTGCTCCCCCACCCAGCTGCCCCTCCCACCTGGCCATGACCACAGCGCCCCCTGGGACCCTGGCCCAGCTCTGAGCCCTGGGACCCTCGTCCCCTCCCTTGGGCCATGGCCAACTCGGGCCTCCAGCTCCTGGGCTACTTCCTGGCCCTGGGTGGCTGGGTGGGCATCATTGCCAGCACGGCCCTGCCGCAGTGGAAACAGTCCTCCTATGCCGGCGACGCCATCATCACAGCTGTGGGCCTCTATGAAGGGCTCTGGATGTCCTGCGCCTCCCAGAGCACTGGTCAGGTGCAGTGCAAGCTCTATGACTCCCTGCTCGCCCTGGATGGTAGGCCTTGGGCTGGTGGGACGGAGGTGGGGTGTGGGGACGGGGTGGGGGGAGGTCTGGAGCAAGCTTTCCCCATAGTCTGCTGTCAGCTCTGGACTCCACACTCCAGACCCTGAGCACCCTGAGCACTCCCTAGTTCCCTGAGCGCACTGGGGAGTCTAGGCCAGCCTGCTGTCCTGCGGGAAGCAAGGGCACTAGGATCTGGCAGCTAAGGGTCCAGTTCCTACTCTACCACAGTAACCTTGAGCCAGTCACCAAACCTCATTCCACTTGAATATCCTCATCTGTAAAGGGGAATTTGGGGGGTAGAATGAGATCAGTGTCTGGCACTTGGAAAACCTCAGTTAAGATCCTTCCCTCCATGTCTCTCACACTCAGTACACAGATACACACAGTGTACCCACACCCACTTGCTCACCCATGGGTGTACACACACACACACAGGCACGCACATGCACTCACTGGGGCTTTGGCTCATGATTCCTTCCTCCTTGTGTGTGCAGTTGAACCTGACAGACAACACCACAGCTCTAACCCTGGGGCAGGGGCGGCCCACACACTCTCCACAAGGCCACCTATGGGCAGCCTGAGCTGCCATCAACCAGGCTGACTTCACTGTCCTGGCAAGTCATCCAGGTTCCCTGAGGGCCCCAGGTCTCCTGAGTGCTCCCTGCACCCATGGAAAGGCAGGCTCCCTGCTGCCATGGTGACTCCCAGGGCATAGGAGAAGGTGACCAGAGTCCGAATGACCGGCTGGGAAACGTCAATAGGGGGGCTGGGCCTAGGTCAGATACCCTCAGTCCTTTCTTTAGCAAGGCCCCTGGGAGGTGCTGCCCTCAGCTGCTCGGGAGGCCGGCCAAGAGGGAACCTGGGACCAGAAGGCAGCAGAACAAATAGCAAATCCAAAAGAGTTGCAAGGGGGAGTGAAAAAATAGCATTACTAGTGAAGGGCACAACACTCCCATGCCCTGACCTCACATCCCACTGTCACCCCCACTATTCTGCACCTGCTCCAGCCACTTTCCCAAGCCAGTCCCCTCGCACTGGGGCCCCACCCCCATGGCCCCCAGTCCCAGCCCTGCTCAGTGCTGTCCACTCCCCAGGTCACATTCAGTCAGCTCGAGCCCTGATGGTGGTGGCTGTGCTCCTGGGCTTTGTGGCTATGGTCCTCAGCGTCGTAGGCATGAAGTGCACAAGGGTCGGAGATAGCAACCCCATTGCCAAAGGCCGCGTGGCCATCTCTGGTGGTGCCCTCTTCCTCCTGGCTGGTGAGTATCCCTGACTCTATCCACCATCTTGGCCACAGCAGGCAGCCCCAGCCCTGGTGGCATCAGTGGCCAGAGCAGAGCTGAGTACTCCTTGCTTTGTCCTCAGGCCTCTGTACTTTGACTGCTGTCTCCTGGTATGCCACCCTGGTGACCCAGGAATTCTTCAACCCGAGCACACCTGTCAATGCCAGGTGAGTGCCAAGGCATCTTGCTTCACCTCCTCTGGGCCCACTGACCTTTACCCAGTAGGTCACTGGGAATAAGACATGGGGGATGGGACCCAGATGCTGTCTGAGGAGCTCTAGAAGGAGAGCCAGGTGGGACACAGCCAGGCCAGGGGCAGGAGGCCTATGCAGGGCATTCAGTGCACCAGGACTATTTAAGGAGCTAAGTGCCCTGGCGCTGGGTTTTGATCCCAGCTCTGTCTGCACTGGCTGTGGACCTGGTCAAGTTACTCCACCTTTCTGTGCCTGGTTTCTTCCCCTGAGGACCAGCTCACACATGGTTGTAAGGGTTCAGCAGGCTATCACAGGTGAGGGATATGCACAGCTCCTAGGTCCTAGGGAGTGCTCAGCAAACCTGAGCCAGTGGCTTCCTGCAGGAAGCCACAACTGAGACTGGAGAATAGGGCCTTACAGCCAGTTCTGGGGTGGAAGGCAGTGGCAGCCCCCCTGGCTACAGGATGGTGGGGAAGGGGAAGGCCAGCAGGCAGCAGTTGCAAAGGTCTGAGCAGAGTACTTGGGACCAGGGAAAGAGTACAGAGCACTGGAAAGCAGGTTCAGAGACATTTGGGATATAGAATGTTTAGAACTGGTAAGGTGTGGGTGTCGGGGCCAAGGAGGGGCTCTCAACAGCCTGGGCCCATCCTCGCTCCTCCCTCACTTCTCAGCATAGCCAGGAACAGAGGCTAGGATGGTCTCAACCCTAGACATCTCAGTGGGCTTTGGCCCTTGGGTGGAGGGAGGATGAGAAAAGATGGCCGGACTGTCAGTCAGGAGGGTTCCCTGGAGAAGGCAGAGGTGTGAAGCAGGGAGGAAAAGAAGATCTCCGGTCTGAGTCTTGTTCACTGTGTGGTGGCTACAAGATCTGCCAAGCAAGATCCAGCTCAAGGATGCCAGGCTGGGACTCAGCCCTTCATTCCTCCAATCGTCCCCTGGCTGCCTGGGCTGTCAGGCCCTGTGCTGGGCCATGGGGACACAAATGAATCCCACACTTTGCCCTTGAGGTGTTTCCCAAGAGACCAGATGGTGTATCAAGGCAAATCCCACAAGGAGATGGCATTTGAACTGAGCCCTGAAGGAAAGGCAGGGAAGGAAGGAATGGGGAGTGGTGGGGTGGGATGGAGGGGAGGGGTGAAGGATAGGGGATGTGCCTCAAGAGAGGGGCCTGGTAAAGGCACAGGAGCAGGGAGACCCAAGAAGGGGCTGGGCTGGCTGGCCAGCAGGGCCTGGGTATACAGAGCATAGAGTGCCCAGCCGAGGGGTCTGGCCTTCTCCAGAGGATAGCAGGGAACAGCCCTGGCTGGGCATTCTGTGGGCCAGTTGGAGACTAGTGAAGGACACAAGGATGGCTCTGTGCCTCTCTCCAGGCCTTGTGGGCCCTCCCATGCCCCCTCCACTGGCTGGAGAAGGAAATGTGCCCAGGATTGCTCCCTGCAGGGGCTGGAGGCCAAGCCTCTCATCTCCAGGCCCACCCTGGGCATGGGGCGGGAGGAAGGTGGCACTTGTCCCAGTTTTTCTGGAAAGATACAGGAGGCTGGTGACTTCCAAACTCCAATCCCTATACTGTTCTTGTTCTCTGCCAAGGCAGGGGCTGGGGACATTCTCCCTACCTTTTGCAGGTACGAATTTGGCCCAGCCCTGTTTGTGGGCTGGGTCTCAGCTGGCCTGGCCATGCTGGGGGGTTCTTTCCTCTGCTGCACATGTCCGGAGCCCGAGAGAGTCAACAGCAGTCCGCAGCCCTACCGGCCTGGACCTTCCACTGCTGCCCGCGAGTACGTCTGAGCTCCACCTGCCAGCCAGCCCCACTGCCCAGTGGCCTGGCTATCCAACGCTCAGTGGCCCCGCTATCCAGAATCCAGCTGGCCCCTGCAGCTCTCTGGGCAGAGCCAGTAGGGCACAGCATATCCCCAGAGCTCATTCTGGGGGTCTGAGCAGCTTGTCCTCAAGACAAGCACACACCTGCAATATAAGATTCAGACCCAGACCCTCAGAGAGAGCCCAGAGGCCTGAACCAGACTAGAGACAGGCCCCAGCCCAACCTGCACAGGCTCAGTTCCCAGCACCATCCTGTCTGTATGGCCTCCTGGGGTCTGTACCCAAGGAAAAGCTCCAGGCACCAGCCTAGCTGCTGGCCCTTTTGGCTGCCCCGTTACTTACTCACTGAAGGGTTGTGAGGGTGTTTGCTACATTCTGGGCCCTGGATCTCAGTACCCAGTGCCTTGGGTTGGGCAGAGCTCTTCATCCTCACCAGTCTCACTGGCTCCTCATGCAACTTCTGAAGGGGGCCATGCTAGGGTACACACACACATTACACACAAGGAAACAGGTCCAGAGGGACCACGGGCTCAGCCCTACATTCTCTGTGTTCAGGCCTCAGGCTCTTCCAGTATGCCCAATGCTATTGGACCCCTACACAGATGGCTAGGCTGGATGCCCCTGCTACCCCGCTCCTGGGAATGGGCCCCAGGCAGGGCTGGCAAGGGGGGCAAGGCCTGGCTGTACTGGCCAATCCCAGAGTCTGGGCCCAAATGCACAGCCCCTTCCTTCCCATCCCCACCATTCGTCCCACTAACTAGCTCTCTCTCTTTTGACTTTCAGACCCGTTGTTAAATTGCCCGCCTCCGCCAAGGGCCCCCTGGGTGTGTAATGTCCAGTCCCCAGCCAGCCTCTGTCCCTCGCTGCACCTAGACTGTGTGTTTGATTTTTTTTGGAAAGAGAAGCGAACATTCAGCCTCAATTGTGGTATCATTTAATCTGTTCTTGGGATGGCTTGGATGCAGAAGAGGGGGAGGTATGGACGTAGAGGTCAGAGCTTACCCCTGGGCTCTTGGGCATAAAGATAGGGAGATGGCGGTCCAAAGTAGGTTACATGGCACATCCAGGGCTAAGTAGGAAAGCGCTCAAAGCTCCTGCCCCTGCCTGGTGACCTTCCCAGCCTGGTCACAGCCTTGGTACCAGGATCTCCAAGATCTCACAGACCTCTGGAGGCTGCCCCTGAGGCCTTGCCCAGGGGGAGCCCAGGGTGTGGAAGAAGGCCCACAAGTATCAAGCCCTGCCCTGGGAGCCCTCCTGAGAGAAAGGACAATCCCTGGAAGACTCTCGGCTGGGTTCTAGGGATCAGAGTCAAGTGAGGGGCAAAACTGTGAAGGAGTTCACTAAGAGGAGAAGGATGTTAGGACTGTTCTGAGTAGGGTCTGAAGCCCCCTGTTCTGCCCCTTGTTGCCATACCCAGCAGTCCTTCTCTCCAGGTCTGTTATAGTCCCAGCTATGTCCCTGCCCTGAAACCAGAATGCGAGGGGGCAGCCTAAAGACTGGCTGAAGCCCATCCTGTACCCAGAGGTGCTGTTGAAGTTGGAAGGGCTTTGGCTTATGAAATCCAGATTCCACAGGGGGTATAAAAGGGGGAAAATGTAGAGAAATCAGTCTTTTGACTTCCATCTCCCCTAGCCAGATTGTGCTGACCCGCCCCTCATGCACAGCCCTCTCCCACCCAGGCACTCTCCCTGGACTCCAAGGCTCTCTCTGGCCATGGCATTCAGCCTTCTGGAAGGAGCCGTCCATACCTCCCCCTCTTTCCTGGCTTCCATGCCCCTTCCTCAGCACCTGGCTCTGGTTTCCTCCACCTAGCTTGTGACCACATCTCCCACCACGTCCCTACATCCCAAGGACACATTTTAGCTTCTGCTTTGAGCTTGACTCTGCAAGGCGAAGTGACCAAAATCAAGACAGACAAGGTGACTGTCACATATCCTGCAACCCAGGGTAGGGATGGGATGAGAGAAGCAAAGGGCAGGAGCTGCTGGAGGATGCCTGCTCCCTGCCCCACCTGTAGCTGCTGCAGGGCCATGGGGGCCTTGGCCTCTGGCCAGAGATGATGGCACGTGTCCCTAAACAGGTTTCCCAGAGTCCTCCTCAAATTATGAATGAGAAGGACAAGAATTCCTCTGTGCACCTGAAGCTCTGATGCAGTGATTCTCCACCCTGGATGTACATTCAAGTCACTTGGGGGACTGCTGCCCGGCTCCACCCCCAGACATACTTAATTGATCTGGGTGGAACTGGACTTTGGAATTCATGTAGCTCCTTGGGGAACAGAAGTGTATGGGCAACACTAAGAGCACTTCTGTGAGGGGTCTACAGAAGGACAAAGGAGCCTACAAAAGACAGGCAGGGAGAGAGAGGGAGGATTGGAGAGGCTGCTCTGTGAGGTGACTGCCTCTTTCCAATCAGTTCCCCTTCTTGCTGAAATTGTTTGTTTGTTTTTGAGACAGTCTCACTTTGCCACCCTTAGTAGAAGGGTAGATCCTTCTTGCCTCAGCCTCCTCAGCTGGGACTATAAGCACCTGTCACAACGCCAGGCTAGTTTTAGGGATGGGGGTCTCCCTCTTGCTTAGGTTGGTCTGTAACTCCTGAGGTCAGGCAATCCACTCACCTCCTAGAGTGTTAGGATTACAGGTGTGAGCTACTGTGCCTGGCCATGAAACAGTGTTGAATTTTTGTTTTTTGAGATAAGAATCTCGCTATGTCACCCTCCGTAGAGTGCCATGGTGTCACAACTCACAATAACCTCAAACTCTAGGGCTTAAGCAATTTTCTTGCCTCCGCCTCCCAAGTAGCTGGGACTATAGGCAACGGTCACAATGCCCAGCTATTTTTTGGTTTTAGTTGTCATTGCTTGGCAGCCTGGATTCAAACTTTCCAGCCTCAGTGTATGTGGCTGGCACCGTAGCCACTAAGCTACCAGTGCCGAGCAGCATTGAGTTCGAATCCTGCCCCACATAGCCACAAGAGCCCCAACTAACACAGAATCTGGAACTTAGAAACTAAGTGTTGCTAGAAGGATCCTGTTAAATGGTACCAGTTGAGCAGTGCTGGGACCACCCTCCTGTCCCAGGCCAGGCATCTGGCAAGCCTTCCTATTTGGTCATGAAGCAGCTGGCCAGAAAACCATGTGTCATCTCTTGACCTTCTGGGTCCACCAGAGAATGTCAAGATAGAACGTGCTGGCTATTTCTTGTGGGTTTCAGGGGCAGGCTTCAAGAAAGACGAGCCAGGCCAGCAGGGGGTGCACCTCACAGCGGAGTGGGAGCAGGCTCCAGTCTATCCTTCCTTAGGGGAAGCCCTTTCTGTCTATCGCCAGGGATTGGAGAGGCAGAGCGTCAGATGACTGCACACCTTGCTGAATTGTACAACCAACTAATAAGCCAGTTTAAAATGTGAGATTTCAAGCTCTAGTTTCTCCCCGGATCGTCTAAAATGTCATGAGATCTTGGCACTGGGAAGATGTCTGACAAAAACTAAAGGAGTTTGAATTAAAAGAATTGGGGAAGCCTGATTCCCCCAGGCCTCTCCTAAAGCAACTCCATTTGAAAGTCTACATCAAGGTCAGCTGGGCTGCCAACCAGAGGTGGGGCCACTTTCCAGTCCTCCTGGGCAGACTGTTTACAGTTCTGGCCTCAAGGCTAAGGAATTAGGCAGAGAGCCAAGAAGGTAGGGCTTAGCCTCAAAGGTGGGATTCTAAAGCTTTGCCATTGTTTATCAGTAAACAGAGCCCCCAGAGAATGAAATTGGCAGGAAAATACAGTTGTTAGGAGGAATATGCCTATGTGTTAAAGTAAGGGCCCCAAACCCAAATAGCACAGCAACAGGAGGTGATCAGTGAGGGGGAGCTGACCAGAAAAATCATCTGCTGTCTGAGACAATTTCAAGGATGTATTGTTAATTTTATGTTACATGTATTGTTAATTTTGTGTGATATTTACACTTTTTAAAAAAAAATTATTCTTATCTGGTAGAGGTGCACACTGAAATGATATAATAGATGGAATGCTTTATTTATTTATTTTTTTTGAGACAGAGCCTCAAACTGTCCCCCTGGGTAGAGTGCTGTGGCGTCACAGCTCACAGCAACCTCCAACTCCTGGGCTCAAGCGAGTCTCCTGCCTCAGCCTCCCAAGTAGCTGGGAACACAGGCGCCTGCCACAACACCCAGCTGTTTTTTGGTTGCAGCAGTCATTTTTGTTTTTGGCGGGCCTGGGCTGGATTCGAACCCCCTACCTGAGGTGTATATGGCTGGCACCTTAGCCACTTGAGCCACAGGCGCCGAGCCATGGATGGAATGCTTTAAAATAGCAAACAAAAATTTTAGGGGCAGTGAAAGTTATAAAATAAGATGGGGGTGGCACCTGTGGCTCAAGCAGCTAAGGTGCCAGTCACATACACTAGAGCTGGTGGGTTCGAATCCAGTCTGGGTCTGCCAAACAACAATGACAAATACAACCGAAAAATAGCCGGGCGTTGTAGTGGGCGCCTGTAGTCCCAGCTACTTGGGAAGGTAAGGCAAGAGAATAGCTTAAGCCCAGGAGTTGGAGGTTGCTATGAGGTGTGATGCCAGTGCACTCTACTGAGGTCAACACACTGAGACTCTGTCTCAAAAAAAAAAAACAACCCAAAAAGCTTCTTGGCTCAGCACCTGTAGCTCAGCAGCTAAGGGCACCAGCCACATACACTGGAGCTGGCAGGTTCAAATACAGCCTGGGCCTGCCAAACAACGACAACTGCAACCAAAAAATAGCCAGGCGTTTTGGCGGTTCCTGTAGTCCCAGCTACTTGGGAGGCCGAGGCAAGAGAATCGCTTAAGCCAAAGAATTTGAGGTTGCTGTGAGCTGTGATGATACAACACTACTCAGGGGGACAGCTTGAGACTCTATCTCAAAAAAAAAAAAAGAAGAAATAAGGAATCTCCAGGTCCTGCCCCGGGCCTAGTGACTCATGTGGCATTTCAGAAAGATCTTCAGTGATTCATATACACATTGAAGTTTGAGAAACTGATGTAGGCTAATGAGAGAGGTATGGTGCCTCCTTTTTTTTTTTTTTTTTTGAGACACAGTTTCATTTTGTTGCCCTGGAGTCATAGCTCACAGCAACTGCAAACTCCTGGGCTCACATGATATTCTTGTCTCAGCCTCCCAGGTAACTCAAGACTACAGGCGCCAGCCACAACCCCTGGCTATTTTCAGAGAGCACGTCTCACCCTTTCTCAGGCTTTTTGTTTATTTTTTGAGACAGAGTCTCAGGCTGTCCCCCTGGGTAGAGTGCTGTGGCCTCACAGCTCACAGCAACCTCCTGGGCTCAAGCGAGTCTCATGACTCTGCCTCCCAAGTAGCTAGGACCACAGGCACCCGCCACAATGCCTGGCTACTTTTTATTAGTTGCAGCCATCATTGTTTGGCGGGCCTGGGCTGGATTCAAACCCGCCACCTTAGGTGTATGTGGCTGGCGCCTTAGCCACTTGAGCCACAGGCGCCGAGCCAGACTTTCGTTTTTTTTTAAAGACAGCATTTTAGGTTGGGTGTGGTGGCTCACACCTGTAATTCTAACAGGTGGGGAGGACACGGGCGGGTGGATCGCTCGTGCTCAGGAGTTTGAGACCAGCCTGAACAAGAGCGAGCCCCCCTCTCTAAAAATAAGAGGTGTTTGTGTTGTGGTGAGTGCCTGTCGTCCCCGATACCTGGGAGGCTGAGGCAAGAGGATTGCTTGAGCTGAAGTGTTTGAGGTTACTGTGAGCTCTGATATCATTGCACTCTATGGAGGGCAGAGGGGGACAAAGGGAAACTATCTCAAAAAAGCAAAACAAAACAACAACAAAAAAAATAGTCTTGCTCTGTCACCCTGGGTAGATGCAGTGGCATCGTCATAGCTCATTATAATTTCTTCTTCTTCTTCTTTTTTTTTTTTTTGCAGTTTTTGGCCAGGGCCAGGTTTGAACCCGCCACCCCATTCCTTTGAGCCACAGGCACTACCCACTTCTGTTGTTTTTTTTTTAGAGACAGAGTCTTACTTTATTGCCCTTGGTAAAGTGCTAATAGTGTCACAGCTCACAGCAATCTCCAACTCCTGGGCTTAAGTGATTCTCTTGCCTCAGCCTCCCAAGTAGTTGGGACTACAGGCGCCCGCCACAATGCCCGGCTATTTTTTTGTTGCAGTTTGGCCGGGGCCAGGTTCAAACCTGCCACCCTCGGTATATGGGGCTGGTGCCCTACTCACTAAGCCACAGGCACTGCCCTCATTACAACTTCTAACTCCCAGGCTCAGGTTATCCTCCTGAGACTAAAGGCCCCTACCATGATGCCCAGCTTGTTTTTCTATTTTTAGTAGAGATAGGGGTCTCAGGCCTCCAGACTGCTAGGATTACAGGTGTGAGATGCTATGCCTGGCCTCATTTTGATATTTGTCTTACTATATGTCTTACAGCTTTTTTGCTTCTCATTTTCTGTGTTACTGTCTTTTGTGTTTAGTTGATGTTTTGTATTAAAAAAAATTAAATCCCTTCTCAAATTATTTCATGCATATTCTATAGCTCTTTTATTTGCCATTATCATGGGGATTACAGTTAGCATTCTAAAGTTAGAACACTCTAATTTGTATTTATTCCCTCTTAACTTCAATAACATACAAAATTCTACTCTTTTACTGCTCTGCTCCTACCCTTTTTAGTTATTTACCTCAAAAACTTTCTACACTGTGTCTGGCACCCTAAAACATAAAATAATAACTAACTCTTTTGGTGTTTCTGTTTGTTTGTTGCTTAGAGATGGGGTCTCACTATGTTGTCCACATTGGCCTTGAATATCTGGACTCAAGTAATTCTCCTGCCTCAGGCTCCTGAATAGCTAGGATTACAGACATGTACTACCGTGCTTGGCTTAATAATTTTTTTTTTTTTAATGCTGTAGTCTGTCTCTCTCTCTCTCTTTTTTTGAGACAGTTTCATTTTGTCACTCTCAGTAAGAGTGTGGTGGGGTCATAGCTCACAGCAACCTCCAACTCTTGGGCTCAAGCAATTCTCTCGTCTCAGCCTCCCGAGTAGCGGGGACTACAGGCGCCTGCCACAGTGTGCAGCTATTTTTTAAAGACAGGGTCTCACTCTTGCTCAGGCTGGTCTCGAACCCATGAACTCACATGATCCATCCACCTTGGCCTCTCAGACGCTAGAATTACAGGCATGAACCACAGTGCCTGGCCTGCTAGTCTCTTACTGGAGTTACAAACCAAACCAAAGTTACAGTAAGAACTAGTTTGTGTAATTGCCCATTTTTATTTCTTCGTATTTCTTGAGTTACTGTCTAGGCACCTTTCATTTTAACATACAGAACTCCTTTTCTCATTTGCTGTAGGTCACATCTATTGGATGACTTTCTCAGCTTTTATCTGGGAATGTCATAATTTTCCCCTCAGGTTTTTTGTTTTTTGTTTTTTTGAGACAGAGCCTCAAGCTATTCCCCTGAGTAGAGTGCTATGGCATCACAATTCACAGCAACCTCCAACTCCTGTGCTCAAGTGAGTCTCCTGCCTCAGCCTCCCAAGTAGCTGGGACCACAGGCGCCCGCCACAACACCCAGCTATTTTTTGGTTGCAGCTGTTGTTGTTGTTTGGCGGCCTGGACTGGATTCGAACTCACCACCTTAGGTCTGTGTGGCTGGTGCCTTAGCCACTTGAGCCACAGGCACTGAGCCATTTCCCCTCACTTTTGAAGGTCAGTTTTGCCAGATATAAGACTTTTTTTTGAGACAGAGTCTTACTTTACCACCCTGGGTAGAGTGTCATGGCATCACAGCTCACAGGAACCTCAAACTCAAACTCTTGGGCGTAAGCATTTCTCTTGCCTCAGCCTCCCAAGTAGCTGGGACTACAGGTGCCTGCCACAACGCCTGGCTATATTTTTTGTTGCAGTTGTCATTGTTGTTTAGCTTGCCTAGGCTGGATTCAAACTGCCAGCCTCGGTGCATGTGGCTGGTACTGTAACCATTGTGCTATAGGCTCTGAGCCGATAGAAAATTCTTTTTTTTTTTTTTTGTAGAGACAGAGTCTCACTCTATCACCCTCAGTAGAGTGCTGTGGCATCACACAGCTCACAGCAACCTCCAACTCCTGGGTGTAGGCAATTCTCTTGCCTCAGCCTCCCAAGTAGCTGGGACTACAGGCACCCACCACAAGACCCAGCTAGATAAAAAATTCTTGATTGACAGTTTTCTTTCATT
>CAUYQV010086276.1:0-22067 GCA_963574575.1 Galagoides demidoff | reverse complement strand
GTTTGAGAGCTATAGATTAGTTTCATAAAAGGGCTGTGTACATTGGATACTTTTTCTTCCATTCCTGAGATACTTTACTAAGAAGCACATTTTCCAGTTCCATCCATGTAAACATGAAGGAGGTAAAGTCTCCGTTTTTCTTTAGGGCTGCATAGTATTCCATGGTGTACATATACCACAGTTTATTGATCCATTTGTGGATCAATGGACACTTGGGCTTCTTCCATGATCTGGCAATTATGAATTGGGCTGCAATAAACATTGTGTTCTGATTTCTTAAAGGAACGCGTGTCTGTGTTCTTCACATTTCATGGCATATGTGAGCTTGATTGAAGGACACCTGACACATTGGGTTAGGACCCACTCTGAACACCAAGGTGTAGCTTAATCTTCTTTTTAAAGGCCCTGTCTCCCAATGTGGTTACATTCTGAGTTCCTGGGGTTTAGGACTTCAACATATGGATTTGTGGGGAGGGGGGCAAAGTTCAGGCCATAACAATGAGGTAGGACGTTCATTACTCCATATTATGTGCATGGAGCATGATGTTGGGGCATGTTTCAGTTTCCTAAAGATTTTTCTTCTATCCAGGCAATTTAAATTTTTCTAGACGGTTTCAGAGTTGATTAAACTAGTGGCCCACTGAAACATCTTCCTACAAAGTGGTATCAGTCTACCCTTCCCATCTTTTGAATGGCGACAGTTGATTTTTTTTTTTTTTTAAGTATCATGTAGAAAGGAAGAAAAGAAAGAAGGACCTAGGGAGAAAAAAAATGAGAGAAGGAAGAAAATATATTAGTGCATTTGATCTATTTACACCTCACCTATTTCTCAAATTTTGGCTAAATACGAAGGACATCTGATCTTTGTCCCTGGTTCCTGGCAGAGCTTCAGAAACACCATGAATTTTCTGAGTGGTAGGAGTGTCTTGTCTTTGTGTCAATAAGATGACTCCTGGTGGCCTCTAGGAAGCTTTAAGATGAGACTGGTAGCCAGAAAGACCAACCTCCTTTCTAGAGGTTGAAACTTTTACCCTGAATCCACCTCCAGGGAAGGGAGAGGGCTGGAAATCCAGTTCAATCACATGGGCCAATGATTTAATCAAGCTCATCTATGCCATGAAATGTCAATAAAAACCAAACACAAGCTCAAGGAGCTTCTTGGTTGGTGAACACATCCATGCACCAGAAGGGTAGGGCATCCCAACTCTGTGGGAACGAAAGTCCGTGCTCTTGGGACTCACCTAGACCTTGCCCTATAACTTCTTCATCCTTGTTAATAAAATGGTAACTATAAACACAGTACTTTCCTGCATTCTGTGAGTCATTTTAGCAAATTTGCAAACATAAGAGGGGTTGTTGGAACCCCTGAATTTATAATCAGCAGAAGTAGGAAACTTTGCCCTTTAACCTGTGAGGACTGCACTGACTCCAGGCATTCAGGGTCAGATTTGAATTAAACTATGGGGTACCAGCTGGTGTGGGAGAGTCAGTGTTGGAACACACAGGCGACACATGCTTTTGAGCAAAAAGGCATGGCAGTTGCTCAGGGGAGACAATGTCTGTCCTAACAGCTGTTAAAGAGAACCACAGCCCGATGGTAGCTGAAGCAGCAAAAACAGATTCTATTCAGAAACTATTGCAATAGGGGAAAAGAGACCTCACCACACAGCTGGGCTCAACTCCTAATACAGTGAGGACAAGTGGGAATTTATAGCTAAAGAGTAGTTTGGAGGGGTCAGTGAATGGAAAGTTACTAAGAAGAGACATCAGGGTAGGGGATTCTGGTCAAATCAACCTAGCAGGATTCTTACAGAAGACAGGCTAGGGTGACCAGACCACTCATGGGGGATGGAGGTGGGGTGAGGAACCCCAGCAGATCCTAAGGGTGGGAAGGTTGTTTCTAAACTGGTTTACTAAGATTCTTGCTAAAGCTGTATTAGCAAGGATAGAAGCTCAAGGTCAAGGCCTAGTCAAGAAGATGGCTCAAAGGAACCTAACACTTGGTCAAGAGAGTCGTTGTCACAGCAAGAATTTCCTGGGTGGACATGGTATTGGACATTTTACATTTCTGGGAGCATCAAATGATGTAAGACAGAAAATTACAAACATCTTTGTCTGTGTGTGTGTGTGTGTCATGAGATAAATTTCTATCAATCAATAGTTTATTCTAGACATTTGTAGAAACATGAAAATTTTGTGAGCTGACATGAGTGAGCATCTCTTAAGGCTCCATAAGGGCTAACACTCTATCATAGAGTTTATTTAAGGGAAAAAGAGGGTATGAGACAGGACTGGAGATTCCAGTGTGGACCACGGGGTGCAGATTCCCAGGCTTCTTTCTCCTGTTTTCGAGCCACCTACCTTCTCTAGGGCTGGGACCCACAGAGCTGGAAGAAGCTGCCCCCCCCCCAAGGGGAGGGGTTTGGTGGCACTGATTGGAATAAACACTTCCAAGAGTGTCTTGATTAGATAAGCCCCCAGCTGGCTTTTGCCACAGTCATTTACCTTAGGAAACAAAACACTCACTAAATATAGTTCTCTCCTAGGACTCAAGAGGCAAAAGAGCTTTTAGAGGCAGGTTTTCTGGGGACTTAGAAATAACTGCTGGAATCAACCAAATGTAATTAAAATTCACTGAATCTCTCCATCCTCACCCTGTGAGGCCCAGGGAGGGCAGAGGTCTGGTCTGACTTTGATGGACACCTGCCCTTCAGGGAGGACCCAGTTATGGTAGCAGGGAGAAGCAAAGCATTGCTGGACTAAAAGCATTGCTGGACCTTTTTCTGGTGCACAGGACTGTGAACACTTCTCCCTGCAATCCCTCTGTCATTTGAACAAAGGGACATAGCTTGGGTCAAAGGAGGGTCAGTGGCCAAGTGTAGACCTACCCCTAAGGAAGGTGCAGTGCCATCTGTGACAGGATGTGTCCCCATTCCTCTGAGGCAGGGTCTTCCTTAACCTCACCTCTTTCAAATGTTTAATATATATTTTCTCCATTTTGCTTAAAGAGAGCACAGCATCCTCCCAACTCTGTGGACAGAGTTGAGCCTTGCCTTTGCATAGACAGAAGAGCAGCATAGGGTAGTGAACCATTAAGACAGCAAAATTCCAAGGATCCAGTCAAGGACTATTTCACAAACCTTCAACATGCTGCACAAGATGAGGCATTCTCATGTCACCTCTCTGATCTTAAGACTTCCTCCCACACCTACAGGTGCCTGCTCCCTGCCCTACCCCCACACCACCTGGTCAGATGCCCTGCAGGCCACTGACCCTACCCTCCGCCTCTGTTATATCCCTCATCCTGGGGTCCCCTCTCTTGGGCTGTGTGCTGGGCAGCTCACTCAGAGCCCTCCAGGGGATGGCAGGCCTGGGAGCCAGCGTTCCCTGGGCACTGTGGCTGAAGTTGTACCTGATTGCTCCCATGGCCCTGGGCCCAGCCACGGTCACAGTTCCCTCCACTCTCTGTCCCTGTGTGGCTAGAGGAGAAGCCACACGCCATCTGGGCAGAGGGATGGGTGGATCTGGGGAGATCACTGTTCACTGAAGCTGAGCAATGCAACCCTGGGCCAAAAGAGCCCCCAGGCAGCACGTGGGGTTATCCCTTCATTCTCACTTGAGCCTCTTCCTATGAAGATCCATCAAACCACACACTCTCGGCTCTGTCAGGACACCTTTGAGAACCTGGGAACAGCATTTTGTATTTCTGGTGCTTCCTCGAGAATGGGTGCTGTGTGTGGCCCAAGGGGCTGTGACCTGGGCACTCAGCTGCCCTCCTGGAGGGCTCAGCAGGGTCTTTGCTGTGGTGCTCCACCGGGCACGCTTCACTTCCTCCTTTATAAAAGGCAGGTGTGGGGCAAGTTCCCAAGACCCTCGCAGGCTCTGACAGTCATGATTTTGAGTGCCATGAGCCCATGTGCCTTCCTTCTGCAATGAGGAATTGCATTTTAGGAGGAAAAAATTCCAGGAGGCCATGGCCTGGGGTCCCATGACCAGCCACTCCCTCTGTTCTTGGAGGGTCCCTAGTGTAAGGTCCTCTTGTGCCCTCCTAGGAGGGGCCCTCCCAGAAACAGGCACTGGGGATGGTTTGTGTTATGCCTGGCCTGCAGCACGGGTCCAGGTCCCTCTGACCTAGGCAGCCCATCTGGCTTCTCTGGGGGAGGACACAGAGCAGGTGTCCAAAGAGAGCATGAGTCCTGGTCTGAGGCCAAGGCTACCAGCTGGAGGCTTGTGGACAAAACCTGGCCTGTGAAAGTGGCATCGAAAGGTTTTTTTGAGCCAATATTTAAAATTTGTGACTTTTTAAACTAACCCCCCCTCCCCCATAAAACTAACAACAACAACAACAACAAAAAAACCAGATTCTGTTCACTCTGAAAAATCTTCAGGAATGTTGTTGCAGTGAAGCTTACTAGCCAGTGAGGCTCACCTGCTGGGCTCAGTGACCTACTTGACAGGCTCCTCTCATTGTGTCCCAAGCCTGGGGGTGGAGGGCCTTGAATATGCAGCCCCTAGGGAAAAGGAGCTCAATAGTTAACTTCTTGGGCTCTTGTGCATATTTTCCAGTGCTGTCACTAGGAAGGTATGCATTTCATGTAACAGTGCATGAGCTGGAAAGATCCATTTAAGCATTTAGACCTGGAGTGTAAAGCCTCCCACTGCTTCCTTGCCCACTGGGCTTCGGTAACTGGGTGTGCCCACTGCTGACAGCCTGTGCTAGGCCTGCTCTCAGATCCTGCCTGTGGCCAGAGCCACAAATCCACCTTGAGCTTGGACCACCAGATGCCAATGTTTCTGGAGATTCATCTCCGGGAATTCACTGAAATGTTATGTACATCAGCAAGTGCTAGAGTAAGCTGCAGTAGCCAAAATGGGGGCGGGGGATTCAATAACTGTGTATGTTACATATTCATTTATTCATCCAAATATCTCTTCATTCTTTTTCTGTACCAGCTACAGGTAAACAATGTCTTCATAGTGCTCAGTTTTCTAGGGGAAGATATAAGTTGAAACTTGCTCTGGGATATAGGGCACAGCCATTGGCCCCTGAGGGGTAATAGATGGCCTGACAGAACAGCCCTGGGAGTAGACAAGTTTCAATAGGAAATCGGACATTCTCAGATTTTTTTTTTTTTTTTTTTTGAGACAGAGCCTCAAGCTGCCCCCTGGGTAGAGTGTGGTGGCATCACAGCTCACAGCAACCTCCAACTCCTGGGCTCAAGTGAGTCTCCTGCCTCTGCCTCCCAAGTAGCTGGGATCACAGGCACCCACCACAACACCTGGCTATTTTTTTTGGTTGCAGCCATCAATATTGTTTGGCTGGCCCAGGCTGGATTTGAACCCGCCACCTTAGGTATTTGTAGCTGGCACCTTAGCCACTTGAGCCACAGGCACCAAACCCATTCTCAGGTTTTTAAAAGTTCCTCTTTCCTCACACACCTATTGGAATGACCAAGTGTCTAGAACCTTGACAACATCAAATGCTGGGGTGGATGTGGAGCAACAAGAACGCTCCTTCCCAACAGCAGGTGGGAGTACAGAATGGTACAGCCACTTCTGAAGACATTTTGGTGGTTTCTTATGAAACTAAACATACTCTTCCCAAATGATCCAACATTCATGCTCTTTGCTTTTAACCAAAGGCACTGAAAACATATGTCCATACAAAAACTTGGCACACTGTTGTTTATGGAAGCCTTATTAATAATTGGGAAAACTTAGAAACAACCTTCAGTAGATTAAAAAACTATCAGCACTAAAAAGAAATGGGCCATCAAGTCATGAAAATACATAAGAAAACAAAATGCATGCTACTAGGAAAGAAGCCTGAACCCCTGGAGCAGTGAATGGTGCGCTGACTCCTTCTAAGTGAAGAAGCCCATCTGGAAAGGCTACCTGCTGTGTGACTCCAAATACCTGGCATTTTGGTGAAAAAGTAGAGAGATCAGTGGTTACCACTTAGGGGAAGGGAGAGATGAACAGTGATGCACAGAAGATGTCCAGGGCAGTGAGCTACTTGGATGATGTTACAATGGTGGATACATGTCATACATTAGTCAAAACACATAAGATGTACAACATTAAGAGTTATCTCTAATGTAAATTAGGGACTCTGGGTGATAATGGTGTATTGCTATGGGTTCATTTGATTTTAATAAACATCCCACTCTGATAAGGGATGCTGATCATGCGGTAGACTGTGCACGGCTTGAGGCAGGTGTATGTAGGAAATTTTCATACCTTCCTCTCAATTTTGCTATGAAACTAACATTACTCAAAAAAAAAAAATTAAGTCTTAAGAAAATTAGTAAGTAGGCTCAATCCTACCAGAAATACTTTCTTTAAAATCCCATACTATCTAAAAGAAATCCACAGAGTCTCTTTGGTACAATCCTTTAACAGTTTTTCTAAGGCAATATGGTTGCATAAATGGAATTTAGAGATTTATAAGAGTAAACATCTGGGTATTATATTAGCCCAATGCTAATATTAAAAAACACAGTGAATTTTTTAAAATACTTCTTTAAGATTGATAATATATATTTGGATACTAAAAGGACTAGGGAAAGAAAAAAGTGGGACGACTAATCATGATGATAAGGAAAATACCCACTGCTCTGGATGCCCAGCAGCATAGGCACTGTGGTGACATCCGCAGGGGCTCAGTGCCAGTGAGGCCAGGCCCTGCGTTCTGGGATTTATCCTGTGGAGAAGTGAATCCAGTGTCCACTTCCCGGAGAGTGAGCAGAAGCCGCCCAGGGAGCTCAGCTGGTTGTGCAGCACTCAGGACCTGGAAAGGCAGGGATGAGTGGCTGCACTGGCTTTCCCACAGCTCAGCTACTTGATGACTTGCTGAAAGGGCCAGGCTGGGAACAACAGGTCAATTCTGATTCCCTCACTGAGGCCAGGAGCTCTGTGCCCTCTCATGAACCCCAGGACCAATAGAGAGAGGGGCCTTGTGAGGTACAAAAAAAATGAGCCATATAGGTGCTGATCTTAAGAGGTTTCACAAACTGTAGGATGTTGGTACTCTGAACCCAAGTCAAGTCAGCTCTCAGCTGGAGCATATCAGAGGATCAGTGGCTACTGAGAAGGCAGCTTGAGTCATCTCTCTGGCATAGGTGGGTGCTCTTGAGGATCATCTGAAAGGAGTTTGTGTGATTGTGTTGGGTGGGGAGATGGGACCCTACACTGGGAGGCTGAGCCCTTGACTAAAGAGGGGCTTGGACAGGAAGAGGAACTGACCAGGAAGGGGAACTGGGAGAGAAAGGTGGACTGCACAGAAAGGGGGCTGGACAAGAAGGGGACATAGAAAGGAAGGGGGATGGACAGGAAGGGGCTGGACAGAAAGGGGCTGGACAGGAAGCGGGGTGGGGCAAGTGGAGGGACTGAACAGGAAGGGGTCTGAACCAGAATCGCAGTTGCGTTCTCACAACGCTGGCACTTCCGTGTCATTAAGGCAGCACTCGGCCATAGCAGAGACAGAAAGTCACAGCAGCCTTGGCGCTTGGGCTGTTACTTGTGCCAGGCACCAAGATGCCCTTAACCCACAGTTTACCTCACTCCATCCTCCACCTGGCTGTACCTGAAGAGAATGGTCATCAGGCTTCCTCAGCCTGCCTTCTCCATGTGGAAGACAGGAGAGGGCCCAGAGTTCAAGCCTGCCCTTGGCCACTGTGGTGGCTAGGCCCCCGCTGTGCCCGCCATGTCCACTCAGCTCCTCAGTCACTATGCTCACACCTGCCCTTCCTCCTCACACTTGAATTAAGAAGGAGGGGTTTCTGTTTGTTATTTTATTTTATTTTACTTTTTTTATTGTAGAGACAAGAGTCTCAGTCTATCACCCTCAGAGTGCCGTAGTGTCTTATAGCTCACAGCAACATCCAACTCCTGGACTTAGGCGATTCTCTTCTCTCAGCCTCCTAAGTAGCTAGGACTACAGGCACCTACCACAACGCCTGGCTATTTTTTGTTGTTGCAGTTTGGCCAGGGCTGGGTTTGAACCTACCACCGTCGGTATATGGGGCTGGTGCCCTACCCACTGAGCCACAGGCCCTACCCTGTTGTTGTTATTTTTTTTTTCTTTTTTTGAGACAGAGTCTCACTATGTCACCCTTGGTAGAGTACTGTGATGTCACAGCTCACAGCAACCTCAAGCTCTTGGGCTTAAGCGATTCTCTTGCCTCAGCCTCCCAAGTAGCCCTTGACTAAGCAGGGGACTACAGGCGCCCTCCACAACTCCTGGCTACTTTTTATTGCAAGTGTCGTTATTTGGCAGGCCCAGGCTGGATTTGAACGCACAAGCTACAGTGTGTGTGGCTGGCACTCTAGCTGCTGAGCTACAGGTGCCAAGACTGTTGTTGTTATTTTTAAATATTCTATCTGTTCAGCTTTTCCTTTCTTTTCTCTAGAAATAAAGATAGTCAATGGGAGATCTCTTTGGTTCTGTTTTTTTAAAATTTTTATTAAATCATAACTGTATACATTTATAGGGTACAATGTGATGATCTGATATACAATGTGGAATGCTTATATCAAACTAACTAATACAACCATCACCTCACTCACTTATTTTTTGTGGTAAGACATTTATAATTTACTTTTAGTTGTTTTGAAATGTACCCTTGTATTGTGCACATTAGACGAGGTCCCACCAAATGCCCTCCCTCCTGCCTCCACTCCGTCCCCCCTCCCCTCCCCTCCTTCTTTCCTGACTATATTTGTGTCTTATAATTCATATGAATGTGTAAGTGATTATATATTGGTTTCATAATAGTATTGAGTACATTGGATTTTTTTCCCCATTCTTGAGAAACTTTACTAAGAAGAATGTGTTCCAACTCCATCCAGGTAAACATAAAAGATGTGAAGTTTCCTTTTTTTTTTATGGCTGAACACTATTCCATGATGTACATATACCACAGTTTGTTAATCGATTCATGCATTGATGGGCATTTGGGCTGCTTCCACGACTTGGCAATTATGAAACATTCTGGCGGCAATGTCTTTGTTGTAAATGATTTCTGTTCGTCTGGGTGGATACCTAGTAATGGAATCACACGCCTCTGTTTTCTTTCACCTTCTTTCTCATCCATTCTGAATGTTGAGGTCTCTTCACCATCTCAAAGTGCCTCCCGGGCTTATTCACATTATCACTGACTTTCTTCTCTGGGGAGCGGCTTCCTCCTCTCCCTCCATCAATGGGGTTCCAGTGCTGCTCTGTGTTATTTCTTTGTGTTCCTTCCTGACCTTTTGTCCATCTTCTGGATGTGGGGTGTTCACTGTGACCCCGTCTTTATCTTTTGTTGCTCTTAATCTCCTTATGAAGCTCAGCACATACTGCTGTGCCCTTCCCAAGGGGGCTGCATGTTGGAGTCTCAGAGAAGCTCAACTCACTGCTATTCATATGTGAAAATGAAGACTCTGTGATAGTCTTCGAGTGGTGGACCAAGCAGCCAGTGTTGCCCGTAGACCAGCAGGGCTCCAAGCCTCCTCCGTGCAAATGGGAGGCTGAGGGTGAGCTCTGTAGCCCTTCCTTACACACCTTCCCCGACACATGCTCCTGGGGAGGGGATGTGTCCAGCCCCTGGGCCGTCCCACTCAGAGCACACCTAGCAGGAATTCCAGGCAACGTGTGGCACCTGGGCACATTTCTCTCATTTTTGTTTCTCCCTGGTCATCTGTCTGGTTCTAAGTTAGGGGATTCAGGAACTGGTTCTGTTGGCCGCAGATGTCACCAGTTTCTTTTAAGGCCATTGGCCCCTGGTCCACATGTTTATAACGTGGACAGGTTAGTGAGAAAGGGTTGGGTTGATAAAAGGCTGGGCTCTGGGCTATAACCAATAGCCACCTGGGCACTGGGGTTGCTGGCCCCACACACGGGCCTTGCTCCTCGGAGTCCACGAGGCCTGGAAGTTTGTTTGTTTGTCAGTTCCAGAGCTTAGGACTTTGCTTTGCATACTCCCTAAATGGCTGAGATTTCCAAATTTGCAAAATTGATGTTAAAATCTCCAAAGAGTAAAGTTTCCTTGTAAGATCAGCAATTCTTTTGACTTCCTCAGAAAAGACAGGCAAAATATCTCCTCTGCTCACACTGTGCTACATTTCTACTTTACAGCACAGCTGGGCTCCAAGATGCTATGCCTGTCAAAGAGGAGAAGGTAGCGTGCCTTCTCTGTGTTGCTGGGACCCAGACCGGGATCCAAATCATCAGATCCCTGCACATTTGGGGGTCAGAATAGCCTGAACCACGCATTCCATCACTCAGGGTCCTGGCCAGCTTCCTCGTTCCTTTCCTGGCAACCAGGAACACACAAGTACTGGGCACTGGCTGAGCTTCCAAACTTGCATTCTCTGTTTAAATAAATTATAACTGTAACATTGGGAGATAGGTGTTATTCTTCTCATTTTTACTGATAAGGAAGCTAAAAATGATGAGGATTATGTGACCCATCAACCCTCTCCTCTCACACTCCCTGCACGCTGTAACTACAGCTCACATTACAGGCTTCCTTTCACAGTTTGGGGGAGTACAATTGAAAACACAATCTCCCAAACCCTAAGACCTGTCCATGCAAATAATAAAGAAAACTGTTTCATTATTAGATAAGCATTACACCATAATATAGTAAGCAAAATTGTTTTACTATTAAGTATTATACCCTAAATAAATCTTTTTTTTTATTGACTATGATAATAGAGGAAGACAGAGAGCTTGTTCACCCCTCAGCAAGCTGGGCACAGACAACCTGCTCCAAGTTCTCCAGAAAAAAATTATAAATAGTCCTCCAGCAAGAGGACTTGGCAACACCATTTGTCACACATAGTACATACTAAATTCACTTGGTAATTTGGGTGGTAATCTGAGTTAGTGAGTTGGTTTAATTATAAAAAAGAAAGAATGAAAACTCCTGTCTTTGTGACGGGAAGTCTTTTTGCAACCTGGGGCCAGTGCTGCCAATGTCAGAGTCCTACTCCCACATGGAAACTGGGAGACAGGGCTGCTCTCTCCTTCAGATGCTCAGTTTCCAAAGAACTGGCTCCCAGATCCTTGAGAAGGACATTCCCGGTTGTAAAGGTGGCAAGAAGCTTATTTAGCTTTAAAAAAGATTAATCTGCCATTCAAATGGGGAAAATAAAGAAGTTATTACAAGTTATTCAGAGTAGATGCTCTAATAAAAGGCTCTTCCCTTAGTTTTATGAAAATGAAACCTTTTACTTTAAACTTGGGTTTCCCCTTATGGCACCCACTGCAGAGGAAGGCTTCAGAGTCAGGATGACGAGTCTGGCCCCCAGAGCACCCTGCCCTGTCTCTGGGGCTTTCTTGACCCTCAGGACTGCTGTCAATAGGCCAGTCACTCGGCTGACCTTGCTCTTTGCTTCTAAATGGTTCCTGTGAGTGGGCAGAGGACTCAGTGGTTGAGGTATGTACTGGCTTTAGTATAAGTGTCAAGGACTTACCTATTTCCTTCTTTTTACTTCTTTAAAAATCTTAAACTGCCCATCCCCAAAGATGCTTTAATTGCATATTAAGAAATCCTAAAGGAGTGGACCAGTTTATAGATAACCGTTTGCTGTTTATACTTTCGTTAACAGATAAAGAAGAATAAAATAGAAGGATAAATGGGGAAAGGAAAATTTTATCCATTAATTTCCTCAGTTTTCACCCATAAAAACGTCAGTGAGTGCTTCAGTTAACATGTCTGTGGCAGCGACAGGGAGAGTTACCCTTGTCAGCATCTGTATGTCACAGGCTTTCATAGTCATTATTAGTGTTCATTTGTTCCACAATTCTAAAAAAGCAGGAATTATTGTTTCCCTGAGCAAAAAAGTTCAACTTTAGTAAACTCTCTGGGTAGAGGAACCTAAAAGCTCAACTTTAGTAAACTCTGGGTAGAGGTTCTTAAAAAACAATCCTGCCCAACTCGCAAATCCAGGCTTTGTTGCTATAGAAAAATGCTTGAGCTGAAGATATTTTCAATAATTAGTTTTTGTTCTTTAAACTTTGAATTTTCATATCATAATTTAACATTTTTGTGTTAAAAATCTGTTTACCTTTTACTCTGTGACTCCTGTGATTGCTTCAAAAGTGAGACCCTTTCGTCTTCCCTGAGACCACAATTCTGTTTTCTGCTAGTTTAAAAACCCCCCTTTTGCCTGGAATTCTTTAATTTAGTTCACTTTAACGTCAGCTTATGGTAGATGGTGTGTGCGCCATGATTGCCCCTTCCAAGATTGCAGTCCAATTATTCCAAGAACAACATTAAATAATCCTTCCCCCTCTTTATTTCTGAAAAAAATTACTCTGGCAATTTTCAGGTACTCCTGTGTGTTCACTCTTTTCTGTTGGCCTATGTTTCTTTACTTTTGCTTTAATGTTCTTTTATGGATGTTAACTATACAGCACCATCCAAAGAACTCAAATTCCTTGATCATTGCTATTTTGTTTCAGAATCTCTGATAATTTTGTGCATATTCTTTCCCTTTATCTTTATGGGTCTTTTTCCTCGAATGTTATATTCACCCTGAAGAACTTCTAACACTTTTAGAGAGTTGGAGTTTCATTAAGCCCACAGGTGAGTCTGGGGAGAGCAATCTTGCTTTACACTATTCCACCTTCCTGTCCCCGAGGGTCTCCCATCTCTCTCCACTGGTTCCTTCCCTCCTGACACATCCCTCTCTCCTCGGTCCTGCAGTGCCCATTAATCCCATCCTCATGTTCATTGTGTGTTTTTGTCTCTATTCACAAGTGGATAGCTTTTCTCATCACTCTCAGACAGGTGTTCCTGGGGGGAGCGAACTTCTTTTATTTGACGTGTTTGCTGTGAAGTGAGTCTTTCAACTCTCTGTTTGTTTTTGTAAAAACTATGGCAAACACCTGCATGTCACCAGGTGCACAAAGGATCTTCTGACTGCAGGCCTCCAGGTGCCCATCTGGGGCTCCCAGAGACACAGACAAGTGCTCAGAGCAACTCTGACAGCCCTTCTGTCCATGGGAAGGGCCCTAGGATGCTGCCCAGGGCTGTGGCTGAGCCTGGTGGTGGGATGCTGGTGAGATAGACCCTGAATTGGGATGTGCAGCCACGGTTTCCCTTCCGCCTGAGTCAGCACATTCAGGGAAGGCCCCACTGTCCAGTCAGCCATCCCTAGCTGTGTGCGCCATAGAGCTCAGGGATCTGAAACAGAGTCTGTCTCGTTGTTAAACCTCACATTTATCTTAAAATAGTGAAGAGAAGAAAAAAGCCTCTATGACCCACTTCAGCTCCACAGATTCCTAAATTAGGGTGGCCTGGCCTCCTACCTATGCAGGCCATGTTCTGCATTTGATGGTTTTGCCCTGCACCCTGTATTGCTTTGTCAGGATGCCCTAAATGTTATGTATTTGGCTTTCTTTTTTCCAATAAATTATAAAAACTCAGCAGTTAGAGCTGATTTGCAGACACAGTAATTGAAGCGTGATGGCACCACTAATGGCAATTCAGACGGCCACCGTCAAGGTCTGAAGAGCCCTAGGGTCTGGCCTGTGGCATGAGAAAGAGCTGAGAATTAAAAGTACTTAGTTTTCATATTCCAGACAGTAAAAGACTATTGTTTGGCCAAAGTCCAAAGTCATGAACAAGTCACCACTTCTAATCAGAACTAACTTTAGATTGGTCCACGTGCTCTAAAGACTAGCCAGTCAAGACCAGCCCTTGTCCCAAGCCAGGCTTCTGGGAGTAAGTTAATGATGCTCCACACTGTCAATAAACCCAAATTGTACCCCCTGAGCTCCAGGCTCCCTAAAACCGTAGATGAGGTCCACCTGGCTTTGATATGGAAGCATGAACCCTGGAAACATAGCTCCCCTGCCCAGGCATATGGGAAGCACCTAGGATTTGCATCTGATACCAAGTTCAATTTATTTCTATTCGTGAATCCATAACCATTTCACCCATTCAAACTTCAGACTTGTGAGGAACAAACGTGCACAGGCAGCTGCAAGATTAAGGAGCTCAATGTTTTTTGTTTGTTTTACGGGCAGGGTCTCAGTCTATTGTTTGGGCTGGAATCAAGTGGTACACTCATAGTTTACTAAAACCTCAAACTCCTGGGCTCAAGCAATCCTACCACATCAGCCTCCCAAGTAGTGACTACAGGTGTGAGCTTTATTATTATTATTATTTTTTAATTAGAGATGGGATTTCACTATGTTGCCCAGGCTGGTCTTAAACTCTTGGCTTCAAGATCCTCCAACCTCCCAAAGTGCTGCAATTATAGGTATGAGCCTCTGTATTTGATATGTGCAGTTACTGAGCCCCCAAATGCCAAATGCAAGTGCAAATTTTGTTGTAATTTTTTCTGAACACTAGACGCATACTAAGCAGAAAAGAAAAATACTTTGAAGCTCTTTGTTCATTCAGTTTCAATACGGCCAAAAGTCAGATATAAATTAACATAAGCTAACAGCTGAGCATAAAAGATGTAAGATTTCCTTAACTAGTACCAAAGAAAATGATACAATAACTTTTTGTGCTTTCGGGAATTCACTGAGGAAGATAAAATAATTGCAGAAGTTGTGATGACTTCCACACTGTGTATCACCGTCAGTCTTTCAGCTCCAATGACTGCCTTAACACGCTGCTGCCAAAAGCATTTTCTCATTCACACACTGCTAGCAAATTGTAAAGAGCCAGCACAAAATCTCCTGCAATAATAAGAAATGTAACCACTCCATTTACTATCGCAGAGACTATCAAAGCTCTACCAACCTCACCTTTTTATAGCACAGGCCCAGAGGCAAGATGCAAGGAAACTCAACGCAGAAAAAATACTTCCCTTTGCTCAGGCAATGTTTTTCTCCTGAAAGCCTTGTTTCTAGGGCCATCCCCAGTAAGATTTCTTGCAAAGGAGACATCAGTAACAATAGCAAATTTTTGCAGAGATTCTCTTATTAACTTCATAGTTAATGAAAAAAATTATACTGCTTTTTGTGGAGATAATACAAATACATATTTTGGTGGGTGTTTGTATGAAGGTGCAGGAGCCGATGTTTATTCAAAGTGGAATAAGGAATGATTCTGTGAAGCTTGGCTGTCCTGCTCTTACTCTGCATAACGCTACTCAAACACCGACTGATGTTTTTTCCTATTGACATCAAAGTAGGTTTTGTGAAATCACTCTTTAACTTCAGCATTCATGAAGTTTGAACTACAAAATTAAAGAACTTCGGTGATTTTTTCTGGGCATCCAGTAGTGTCCAATTCACTCACATTCAAACACCTGTTGTCTCTAACAAATTCAGTCCAGAGAATCCCCAATTTATTTGAAGCACTGAAATCATACTTTAATTATAAAGAAAAGGCACCAAAATTTCTTGACTTTATAAATAATTTACTGAATGAAGCTTGCTTATTTCTTGCTCGAGTTTTCAATATCCCCTTAGCAATAAGATTATACAAACTGACAGAAGAGCAGTGTTATTGAAGCATCCAATTGCTTAAAGGAATGGTGAATACATTAAAGAAATGACTGCAGAAATATTTAGCCCTTTAAGTGTCAAGGCTGCTCTTCAAAGGGACAACATTAATTATAAGCAGAAAAGGAAGTTCTGACTCAAAGAGGATAATCAGGATGGCATTTGCCATGACGATCTTTGAAATGGATTTCACCCCTTTATGAATTCTTTAATTTTACATAGATGTTTCTAATGCTCTTCTAGCCTGAGAACAGGCAAAAAATCATGTGTTGTGTTGAAGGGAATAGAAATTGATTGTGATGCTGTTTTTGTTGATGGTGGTGGACAATATCTTACAAAATTGATCAACAAGAGATGCACGGGAATCCCGATGAATGAAAAAACAAGCTGTAGCATAGAAGGTGGTATTATGCACTTCAACAAGCCACAGCCAAAGGGTGGTCTGCAGAGTTGCAAACTTTATGCCAGTATATGTCCAAGTGCACTAGCTCATAATGCTAAAGTCGAGTGTGTTCTTATTAACCTGCCCAGTGGGTAAAAGAATGAAACAGAGTGGATGTGACCATTGTGTTAATAGAAGGTATGTTACAATCGAAATGGAAAATGGGCTGTACCTGCAAGGAATTTTGTAAGCAAATTCTACAAAACAAGAAATTGCTAAGGAGAATCAAATCATCAGGGAAAAGTAAATAGAGATAGATATAACTTGGATACTTATAATTTATTTCAGATAAACAAAGAATAATTCTTAGCATATCTATGCAATATTTTTTTTTATTTCAATGAATATATGACTAGGTAATTACAAATAACTGAAATGAACATCAGGACTTTTTTGATATAAATCTAGAGGCCCAGCCCTGACAGAACTTATTAATTTCACCTATCCTATTACACTGCATTTTCTAGAGACAAATATGGCCTTTATATTGATAAAAAAAAAGTAATAGCCAAATCTGTCCTTTAGCATAACTGATAATCAAATGAATTTGATTAACCTTATCAAATGTGAGCAGAAATTATTATTAAAGGCTCCAATTTAGGAAAAATTAAAAAAAGGCTTGATAGACTATTCCCCTAAACTTGATCAGGGGATCTTATTTATTTATTTATTTATTTATTTATTTGAGACAGAGCCTCAAGCTGTCCCTCTGGGTAGAGTGCTGTGGCATCACAGCTCACAGCAACCTCCAACTCCTGGGCCCAAGCGAGTCTCCTGCCTCTGCCTCCCAAGTAGCTGGGACCATAGGCACCCGCCACAACACCTGGCTATTTTTTGGTTGCAGCTGTTATTGTTGTTTGGCGGGCCTGGGCTGGATTTGAACCTGCCACCTTAGGTATATGTGGCTGGCTCCTTAGCCACTTGAGCCACAGGTGCTGAGCCATGATCAGAGGATCTTAGGTTGGCCTACTACAGCAAAAATCCTATAGACAGGGTGGCTTAACCAACATGATTTAATTTCACACAGTTTGGAGGCTGGGAAATCCAAGATCAAGGTGCTGGCTGATTTGATTTGTGTTGAGGGTTCTCCTGGCTTATGAACAGCCACTTTCTCACTAATTCCTCTTATGGCGAAAAGAAGTGAGAGAACTCTCTGATGTCTCTTATAAAAACATGGATCTCATCACGAAAGCTTCACCCTCATAATCTAATCACCTTACAAAGGCCCTACCTCCAATTACCATCATATTGGGGGTTAGGGCTTCAACAAATGAACTGTGGCAGGGCACAGACATTCAGTCCATAGCACAAAAGTTTATCCTATTCTATTTTTTTTTAGGAATTTCAAAAGAGTTCTGAAAATATTACATACATACACACACACACATATATATACATATATAAACAATTCAAAAATCAAATGGCTCAACTGCTTTTTCCCAACCTTTTCCACTCCACAGGCCACTTGGCAGAGTCTAGAGAACACTGAGAGCTGAGCAAAAGTCCTCTGTATGTTCTCACCTTGAAGATGATGGGATGGCTGGAACCACAGTGGCCATTCTGAGGCTATGAGGAACGGGCCAAGAGGTTTGCTAAGAGAACAGCCCTGACACCACACAGCTGCTGAGCTGAGGTCCAGACATCTTGTTTTATTTGTGCTGTTGGAGCCGCTCTTTTGTTACTTATATCTGTGAATATTTCAGAGCCTAACAATGGGTCATGGGCAATATCAATGCCTGGGCAAGTGGCATATCCTTGTGTGGGGGATACAGACAAGAGGTTTGACTTGAATGTCCAAATAGTGAAGACCCTAAAGAGCTCAGGATAAATTCTGCAAGGGGCTGGAGCCCTGGAAAATGCACACCCTTTTTATTTTAAAAAGCACATTTGGTCTTAAAAGGGAACTGTTAATGATACTTTAAAATATACTTGAGAACACACAGTTTTCAATTTTAAAATCTTAAACTGATGTGATACTGGATTACAAAATAAATATTGAAGCTTAAAAATATAAAGGCAAATATGGAGAATATGTTTTAGGCTACACTTTAAAATACAAATATTGTGATATTTATAAGTGTAGCTCATAGGTCAATGTGTGTGTGTTTCTATCAATTTGCTGGATTTAATGGACGTATTTTGGCACATTAAGCAAATGAAGAACCTTTGTAATTCTTTCCATGAGCACCATTCAGGCTGTTAGAGGGAAGATGCTGTTTCACAACTTATAATTAGAGGAACCACTTCCAGCTGCACTGGGACTACAAGGACTAACGATGTAGCTGTGATGAGAAATAAGAGGCCCCAAACAAACCTGGGGCCATCCAACCACAGAGGCCACCTTCCCTGCAGGGAAAGCAGGCAGCTGAGGGAGCCGGTGCTCCCGAATGACTGAGCAGTGAGCCGTTCGGTGGCGGTGTGAGTGGCAGACTTCACCAAGAATGCTTTAGGGCAAGAGTGTCCAACCTGCAGCCCATGGCCACACAGATTATTTGAAGACTGTTTGTGTATCTGTGATGTCAAATATCACAGAAATTATGCACAGACCTTTTCCTTTGCTCATCGGTTTTCCTTAGTGTTTGGGTTTAATGTGTGACCCAAGATGACTCATTTTCTTCCAAAAGAAAAAGCAGAAAAGAAAAAAGGTTGGACACCCCTTCTAAAGTTTGCTTGAAGCTGTGATTAGAAATAGTGCTACCTGCCTTTCCTCACCTGCCATTCCTCACAACAACTGAGTTGGCTTTGGCTGTGTAAGGGCTACTCATGCAGGTGGCCTTCAGAACAGGTATTTGGGACAAGCAAAGCCAAGTGAATCTGACTTTATCACCACCTCGTTATAAGACCTGGAAGTACCATGTACATGCTTTGTACCTCCGTTTCCTCATTTGTAATTGGGGATGGGTGGTTCTGATATTGTAAGATGGAGAGAAAGAGCACCTGAGGTCATTCCTAAGTGCGGGGGTGTCTGGCCTACAGTCAGTTTGTCTGACCAGGGACTCTAAGCACCGCATCAGATCCCCAGCAGCCCTGAGAGCGGCAGTCCACACCCAGAGGGAGATCTCTTTCCTCTTCCTTGTTCCTGCTTCTCTGCTCACCACTATCTCCCCTAAGCATGGTGACTCTGTATTGGATCGAGGGGTGATCAATGGCTCCCCTAAGAGCCCCATCTCACCCTTCTGCAAATTGGAAGTTCCTGGGCCACACATCTAAGCCGTTATTCTCTGAGGATACTGGAAAGTGACTCTAATGTGATGAATAAGACCATGGATGAGGACGACACCCTTGACCCTATCACCTTGAATTTTACTCCTATGATGCAAAATGGTAACTCAGCCCTCAGGGACACCTCACAGTTCCATGATGCTGAAGACAAATTACATCATTGAACCTGTTTTGAAAAATGTGAATAAATTTAAATGTATTCCTGGGATTGTTTGGAAGCAGCTTATCAAGTTTGCAGATCATACGTAGTATTCACTGTATTGGTATGGGGGTGGATGCCTGCACTGTATCTAAAATGATGCCTCAGCACTCCTGGGAAAGGCCTCCTCTCTGATTCGAATAAAATGCACAGTCTTGAGAATGTTCTCCCCAAAAGTCTCCAACATCACAAAACTAAGTGAAGAGAAACCATTCAGGAGCTAGTGTGACAATGTTCCTCCTGACTAAAGTTGGGATAATGAGATCATTAGAAAGAATAATGACTGCTGATGACTAATACACATTTATTTTATAAAATCCCATGACCCTATAAAATAATTCTCAAAGACAAGAGCAAAAACATTTTGCAATAATTGGTCTCTATTGGAAACAAGTGTTGTTAAGCCAACTCTTTCCTCTGAAAATTCACAATTAGGCAAGAAAAATGAAGCATGCTACCTTTCTAGCAGAATTCATCCATGGGGTTACTGAATAGCCAAAGCTAATGAGAAAACATTTTTCTTTATGAAATGGTATCTACCAATTAACAAAACTGATAAAATAAGGAAGTCCCCTTTACCATCACTAACAGATGATTTATTCAGGCAAGGTTTACTCAGGGATGTTAGGGGGTTGCAGGGGCGCTGGGTATTCTCAGGGTTCCAGTCATGCGTCCCACAGATTTCCTGCCTTCACCAAGTGGAGATACAGTGTTTGTTACAGGGCAGGGTTCAGGTTGTCAACATTTAACCCAGGGAGCTATTTCAGCATTCTCAACGGTGAAGCCACCAGGCAACCCCCGGCTCATGGTACATGGTGCAAGACTATAGGCCTGATCTTGTCAGCAAGTCAACACAATGAAAAAGGGAGGTGGGAAGAGGGGTTAATTCGAAAGAGATATAAGAAATATACAATCCAAAAGCTTTTTCTTTGATTTTATGCAAACCATATTTTAAAGACATCTTGGAGAGAAATGAAGACATCTGACATTTAAATGGGTATTAGATGAGTTTAAGAAATGATTATTAATATTCTTAGATGTGAAGGATAGGATTGGGATTATATAGGAAAATGTCCTTAATATTTAAAGGAGAAAAGGAAAGTCACTGGGGTAAAATGCCAGAGTGTGAACAAAAACACTTTGGCTAAAAAATAATAGTTGTTGTAAACAGAGCAACATGTGGACAACAAAATCTAGGCGATGAATCTGAATGTTCAGTTTCACATTCAATGTACTCTCTTGTATGTCTGAAAAATTTCATAATTAAAAGGGAAAAAAAGAAAAGATCCTGTGGCGTAGCTCATTGGCAAAAATCACAAGAAGATAAAAGATGACCATGTTTAAATCTTTTATCCAGTGAGAATCAATTTTTGTTAGTGGTGAAAGGTGAGGGTCCAGTTTCAGTCTTCTACAGATTGCCAGCCAGTTCTCCCAGCATCATTTGTTAAATAGGAAATCTTTTCCCCAGTTTCTGTTAGGCTTGTCAAAGATCAAATGACAATGTGTGGCTGGGTTTATCTCCAGATTCTCTATTCTGTTCCATATGTTCTACCTCTCTGTTTTTGTGCCAGTCCCATGCTATTTTGATCACTGTAGATTTGTAGTATAATCTGAAGTCTGGTAACATGAAATACTAGAAGAGAATGCAAGGAAAATGCTTAAAGATATTGGCCTCGGAAAATATTTTATGAGGAGGACCCCACCCCTGGCAATTGAAGTAACACCAAAAATATATTACTGGGATCTGATCAAGATAAAAAGCTTCTGCATAGCTAAGGGCACTGTAAGTAAAGCAAACAGACAGCCTTCAGAATGGGAGAAGATTGTTGAAGGTTATGTTTCCGACAAAGGTCTGATAACTAGAATCTACAAAAAACTCAAATTAATCAGTAAGAAAAGAACAAACAACCCCATTTATTTGTGGCCAAGAGACTCAAACGGAAACTTCTCTGGCCGACAAACACATGAAAAAATGCTCATCACCATTAATCATCAGAGAAATGCAAGTTAAAACCACTTTGAGATATCACCTAACTCCAGTAAGATTAGCCCACGTCACAAAATTCCAAAACTGTAGTGCTGGCGTGGACATGGAGAGAAGGGAATACTTCTACACTGCTGGTGGGATTGCAAACTAATACAGCCCTTTTGGAAAGAAGTATGGAGAATTCTCAAGGAACTAAAAATTCATCTACTGTTTGATTCTGTAATATCATTACTAGTTATCTGCCCAGATGAACAAAAATCATTTTGCAACAAAGACATTTCCACTAGAATGTTTATTGCAGCCCAATTCATAACTGCCAAGACGTGGAAGCAGCCCAAATGCCCATCAACCCATAGAGAAACAAACTGTGTTATACGTACACCATGGAATACTAAGCAGCCATAAAAGGATGGAGACTACATCTTTTATGTTTATCTGGATGGAGCTGGAACATATTCTTCTTAGTAAAGTATCTCAAGAATGGGAAAAAAAGTATCCAGTGTACTTAATACTATTATGAAACCAATGTATAATTACTTATACATTCATATGAATGATAAAACACAAATATAGTTGGGAAAGAAGGAGGGGAGGGGAGAGGAGAGATGAGAGGGCAAGTGGAGGGAGGGCATTTGGTGGGATCTCACCTGATGTGCACAATTCAAGGGTACATTTCAAAACAACTAAGAATATATTATAAATGTCTTACCACAAAATAATAAGTAAGTGAGGTGATGGTAATGTTAATCAGTTTGATTTAAGT